>NW_020869262.1:227606-230106 GCF_003789085.1 Penaeus vannamei | reverse complement strand
TGAAAGACAATGTACCCAACAATAATGAAAATGTGGATGTGCTAGAGGCAAGGCTAATCCAGGCCATAAACCAGGCAGCCTCACAAACCATCCCCAAAACTCGCCCATGGTCCAGAACTCATAAGTACGCCTGGTACTATAATGACGAGATCAAAGAGGTCAACCACAGGGTTAATATGTGCTGAAAAAATTTCCGACGGCAAAGAACTCCCGACAATCTGGCCCTGTTGAGGGAAGCTGTCGCGGATGCCAAGGAAACTGCCAACAGAGTAAGGCAGGAAAAATGGCTGGAATGGTGCCAAACTTTTGGACACCAGACCAGCCTTACAGAGTTGTGGAAACGGGTCAAGGAAGCGACAAGCCGCCAAGCCCCGAAATGCACTCATCATGAGCCACAATCAGAGGCTAACAGATTGGTGCTTGAGTTCTCAGCCAGAACCAACACCAACAATCTGCCTCCAATGATGAGAGAAAAACAACAAAACAAATCCAGGAAGACTTGCTCTCATAAGAGACAAGGCACTCGAAGCTGATGACACGGATGCCTTTCTCTCTATAGAACTAAGAAAATCATACAAAACCAGTTCTGGATCAGCACCGGGATCTGATGGGATCTCCCACCCCATCATTTCGCATTTAGGCCTTGCAGGAGAACTTGCATTCTTGCAGGTTGTCAACAAATCCTGGCAAACTGCCATGGTGCCCCAGAGCTGGAAACAAGCCACAATAGTTCCCATCCCAAAACCAAAGGAGCCTGGCAAGTACCGTCCCATTTCTCTTCTGAGCTGCCTGGGTAAAACAGCTGAGATGGTACTCAACAGGCTCCGATGGAAGACGGGTCCCCCCTATGAACACCTGCACGGGTTCACAAGGGGTAAGAGCACTGCTCACAGCATTTCCACACTCTTAAGCACAATCTGCACCTCACCCGCCGTGGTTGTCTTCCTTGACCTGGAGAAGGCTTTTGAATTGGCAAGCCCGCTTGCTATTCAAGAGACCCTAATCCACAAAGGAGTCAAAGGCAGACTTTTGGCCTGGATAGCTGACTATTTTAAAAATAGGTCAGCAAATGTCAGATTTCAAGGCGACCTCCCACAGCACATGACACTTGAAAATGGAACTCCTCAGGGAAGGGTTCTTAGTCCAGCCCTATTTAATATCCTCATGTCGAACATACTCTACATTCACCTGCCAGAGGGATGCAGATGCAGATGAATCATTCATAACCTAAATTCAGCCAGCTGACTCAGCAAATGTCAGATTTCAAGGCCACCTCCCACAGCACATGACACTTGAAAATGGAACTCCTCAGGGAAGGGTTCTTAGTCCAGCCCTATTTAATATCCTCATGTCGAACATACTCTACATTCACCTGCCAGAGGGATGCAAGATCATCTCTTATGCAGATGACTTGCCAATCATAGCCTCTGGCAATCACTGCCTAACTAGAGCTCAGCGTTGTCTGAACCTGGTGTTTGAAGAGTGTTGTAGGACGGGTCTAAAAATATCGGCAGCAAAATCCAAAGCAATGGCTCTGAGAAGTAATGTCAGAAACAAAAAACTCACTGTACAGGGTATGGATCTGGAATGGATGAAGGACTATCTATACCTTGGTGTATGGATAGGACACACTCACTTTCAAAAAAGAGATCCAATACCTGCTTGAAAGGAAAGACTGTCAGTCATGAAAGTCATGACAAGGAGACACATGAGAGCAGGACACAAAGTACTAAGATCATTCTATGTACATGCTGCCCGTCCTATTATTGACTATGCATCTGTCGCCCTCATTGTTTCCAGTACAACACTAAAAGAAAAGCTGGAAACAATACAGAACGGCAGCCAGGATCATTCTAGGTGCACCTAAGAGGACAAAGGTCATCAGCCTCCTCATGGAAGCTGATTTACCGTCCATGGACACTAGAATTGATCTAATGGCAGCACAGTTCCTTACCAAGGTCCTGCAGGCACCCAGAAACTCCTATCTAAGACAAAGAGTACTCAGACGCCTACAACAAGATTACAAGTTGTTTGCGGACCATTCTTGGCTCACACATACAGCCAGAGTTTTGATACGCTTTCAGCTAAAAGAATCATTGCTTGCCAAGGGCATGGACCCCCCTCACCCTGACTACAAAGAACCCCCGCCGTGGGCAAACGAAATGATCGAATTCTCAATTCTAAATCTTACAATGAGAAAAGATCAATATTCTATGCCTAGCCTAAAGGCACAAGCGCAAAGGGTCATTGTTCAAACAACTCCGGATAGTATAACATACTACACGGACAGATCCGTGGATCCAATAAACCATACTGCAGGCGCCGGCTTTGCAACAAAGGATACCACAGCATCCATTAGGGTCACTGACAATGCCTCAACACTCCAAGCTGAAACGGTTGCGATCATGGAAGCCCTGACACACGTGTCCCTAAGGGCAAGACACGTTGTCATTCACACAGATTCTAGAGCAACTATTGACAGCTTACAGCATAGCATGCC
>NW_020869262.1:209309-211809 GCF_003789085.1 Penaeus vannamei | reverse complement strand
GGAGAATGTGACTTTCATATTTACGAACGATTTTAAACATTATTTTGTATTATTTATTATGAGATGTTTGATGTGACATCGATATCTGAAACTTGTCTTGATTCAGGCCCATTTAATGGAGAATGTTAGATTGTTGCAAAAGCTGTCGTTCGTTAAAATTTGCCTTTCACTTAGGAGTTAACTTCACAAACATTTGCGTTCGTAACTTCTTCATGTTAACTTCACAAACATTTGCGTTCGTAACTTCTTCATGAACAAGATATTTAAAGCATTATTGCTTTATGAGTTTCAGAAACTGTGATCGTGGATCTGTTGACGTGAACAACCGCGAATGATTACGTGTCCTAACCTAGCATGCGGGCGACTCGGAGTTGCGTCAGTGTTGTATATCCACCTGTAAGCTGATTACGGGAGGCAGGTCGTTCGGGCGTACAAGCTTACGTCATAGTGTGAGACATGCAAGGTCAGAAGTTTGTAGTCGCACCGTGGCTTCTCGAAGTCACGTGCCCTTCGCAGCCCTATTGTTACTTCTATAAACCTGGCTGTTTGAAGATGAAACGGTTCTTTGTATACACAGGAAAGGTGTCTGTGCGGGTGTATGTTTCATCACTAGCTAAACAATCAGGTCACATGTGCGGAAATTCTTTGTGTCACGTGTCACTCAGGTGACCCGTTTTGGGTCGCGGTGTCGAAGGGTCATTACTCTTACTTCCATAGATGCTTTGTGGATTGTTTCGCTATGCACAAATGTGGGTTTTTCGTTTCCAATGGGTGTTGAGCAAGAACCAAACATCACTGCGCGTCTGAAATTTGCAAAACAGGATTCTTGTAAAAACTCTTGCAGCGTTCCGTCTTAGACCACCTTTCCCGAGGTAAGCTGAAAACTTTATATTAGGATATTGAATTTGGTTTGTTTTTTACATGATGTGTCTTCCGTAGGTGGGCTTTATCTGTTATCCGCAAGTCTGCTCCTTTCCTCCACACCTCTCATCCCCTCCCCATCCCTTTTCATTTCCACTTGCTTCCTTTCTTTACATTCCCTTCTCCCCCCTCTCTCTCTCTCACTAAAACCTTGGCGTCCATACTGGCGCAGGCCAGTATCAGCAACACCGAATAGCAGCTGCGATCAGCGCCGCACGGAGCACGAGATCATGTTGATTCGAGGCGTCTTCGAGCCTTGTCAAGACTTCAGGCGGAGGGATTAATCTTGAGTTAGCTTGGCATGTCGAGAATGATACACCCTTGGGGAAGATGTAGTCACACACACCTTTTCATAACAGAAATTTATGAAATAGACATGGCAATGAAAATGGTGGGCGTGGAAGGGTGGGGGATCGGTGAAGTCACGGATAGTTTAAATAATGATGAAATGTGTGCGAAAGAACGAGAGACGGTTTGAATAGCGAGTAAATCTTTAATGAATGACGAATTTCATTCGAGTGATGCCGAAAGGTGAATGAAATGGATTTTGGAGGAGTGAGGAAGCATGTCAAGGTACGCGTTTGTGTGACAAATTTTGCGGCAGATTTTAGTATGCTAGTGCCTCGGCGCGCGCGCGCATGTGTGTCTGTGTGTGTGAATAAAACTGAGTCGTTTCTATTTTTCAGCATGGAATTTCCACGCTTACGTTTATCTGTTTACACCCCTATCTCTCTTCTCTCTCTGTCTCTCTCTCTCCCTCTCTCTCTCTCTCTCTCTCTCTCTCTCTTCTACAGTCTCTCTCTCTCTTCTCCTCTTCTGCATCTCTCGTCTGCTCTCTCTCTCACTCCCCCGCTTCTCTCTCGTCACTCCCCCCTCTCTCTCATCACTCACCCCGTCGATCGTCCCGCCACCGCATCCTGCTGACGATCCCCTCTCTTCTCTGTCACTCCCGACCTACTCTCTCTCGACTCGCCCCCCCTCTCTTCTCACTGCCCCACCGCCGTCTTTCTCTCCTGCACTCCAGCCCCTCTCTCTCCTCGACTCGCCCCTGCTCTCTCTCCACTCATTGACATGCAAGTTTATAGGAGGTCCCCTCACTCGTCTACACTCGACTCACCCCGCCCCTCTCTCCTCATCACACCTCCCCCCCCTCTTCTCTCTCACTCCCCCCCTCTCTCCTCGTACTCCCGCCGCCCCTCAGTCGGTCAGATTTTCGTTAAGTCCGTTTCTATGCTGAATTATCAGAGGACAATGAACTGAGTTTTACCGACCAGAAGCCGCAATACGCTTCTTTATTAGAGGATGATTATGAAGATCTGTTTGACAGCCATGAGACAAGCCACTCACTATCAGCTAGCTCATCATTGTCAGACATGTGAGAGATGTCTCCCTCTATGGAGCAGGGGTGTGAAAGCGAGAAAAGGAGACGAGAGTCGATACTTCGGAGATCGATACTCATCTCGTCTCATCTCTCTGCAAGGTATCGATCGATCATCGATGCTCTCTTCTCATCTCTCATCCTTCGTTACAGCTCGGATCTCCGAGAAAGGAGAGAGAGTGTCGGGATCGGAGAGAAGTC
>NW_020869262.1:200479-202979 GCF_003789085.1 Penaeus vannamei | reverse complement strand
GGACGTCTCGGAGTGGTTCGTGGGTCGTCTTCGTGGCGCCTACTTGGAAGAGCGGACAGAGGGGGAGAGAAAGAGAGAAGAGGAGAGGATGAGAGAAGAGAAGGGGAGGATAGAAAAGGGGAGGAGGAGAGAAGGGTAGAGGAGGAGAGTCAATTAGGGGGAACATAGGAGGAAAGAGGAGAGAAGAAAAGAGGAGGAGATAATAGGAGAGGAAGAGAGAAGAGGAGAGAAGGAGAGAAAATGAGAGGAGGAGAGCGGAGGAGAGAAGAGGAGAAGAGACGAGGAGAGATTATATGAGGAGAAGAGGAGGGGAGGGGAAAGTAAGTGAGAGGAGGAGAGTAGAACGAAAAAGAAGGGGGGAGGAGTAGAGGGAGAAGGGAGAACAACAGAAGTGGAAAGAGGAGTAGAGGCAAGAAGGGAAAGCAAAGGAGGAGAGAAGGGGCATATATGGAGAGAGAAACAGAGGAGGAGAGAGGAATAAAGGGAAGAAGGAAGAGAAGAGAAAGAAAGAAGAGCGGAAAGAAAGAAAAGAGAAGGGGAGGTGAGTGAACAACAGAGGGAGAGCGAAGAGCAGAGAAAGAGAGGAACGGAAGAGGAGAAAGGAGCAGGGAAAGAGGGAGGAAAGAAAAGCACAAGAAGAGAGAGGAAGACAAAGAAGAAGGGATAGTAGAAGAAATAAATGTAGAGAAGTATGAATTGCAGTGAAGAGAGAACAGTGAGAAAACAGCAAAAAAGAGAAGGGAAGACGAAAAGGAGGAGGAAGAGGAAGAGGAGCAAAGGAGTAAGGCTGAAAGGGAAGGATAATGATGATAATTCATTACAATATCAATGATGATGACCACACACACACACGCACACACACATACACACGCACACACACACACGCACGCACACACACACAACACACACATACACACACACACACACACACACACGTATATATATATATATATATATATATATATATATATATATATATATATATATATATATATATATATATATATATATGTCAACATACACACATACACACACTCACACACACACACATATATATATGCGTGTGTTAGCAACAGTTCTATGCAGGGCTGTCGCGACAACCGACTCTGAATTACTGGATGCCCTGTGATTGGCCAAGTGTTCGAGTCGTGATTGGCTCAGAAACTGTGACGTCACAACTGTTGTTTTCTTTTAAAGGCTTATTTTTGTGCGCATTTAGTAATCCCCTCCAGCAACTATCTTTTAAGTTTCATTATTGTCCACAGACTTTTCAAAATGCATTTGTACTGGCCTATACTAAATAGTCTGGTCTATACTCGAGGATTTGTGGGTGGGGTGTGTGGTGCCATTATTCCTCTTAATAATCGCCCCATGCCGTTAGCAACCTTCAGAAATACATTTTCATTCCAGACGCCAATGCAAATTTCGCCTTCTGTGTTATATTTTCGTTGTCATTACAGTGTGGTTTACAATCCAAACCAATTTTGTTTACATATATCAAATGTGATGTATTGAATGCAAGAAAAGTAAGCAATATATTTTATATATCTGCCTGTGATACCATATAAACAATTATCCTGTCATTTCTGGTATCTATCATCTACCAACTCGGACGTCATACCCTACCGGCCAGGCGTCATACCCGACTGACTCCTTCACTACTACGTCATCGCTACGTCATAGAGCACTGGAATAGCAGAAGGTATTACTGGTTTGACAGCCCTGGTTCTATGGCCATTGCATCTTCGACACACACAACAGAGAAATAAAGTCAGTCTACGAGCTACTCATGGTACAAATTCGCAAAGTCAAAATTGGGATTTCTCGGGGTTTCCTTCCGATCCAAAACCCCGGGCGGCGGTGGCACAACTCGTAGAATAAAGGCAATTAATTGCTTCAAGGACAGTCGTGGGATAGAAATTTTGAAAGAACGATGTACTCTTTATTCATTTATATATTTTCATTTCTCCGACATATTGGCAATTGTAATTTAGTAGATTGCATTCGTTGTTTGTTTATGAAAAATTCTGATATGATTGCAAACTAGCTTGTTTACGAAGATGCTGCCGTACCTTTGGACAAAATACCATGTATATGCCTACTGCTAGAATTCTGTTGGATGGATGCCAGAGAAATACTAGCAGTTATTTGAGAAAAAACATGCTTTTCTGATTTTGAATTCATCCATGAATTTTATCTTCTTTTATAATCCAACCTCAACCGTAAATCAAAATCCTTCGTCATAATCGTTTATATCTTCACTCTACGCATGAATCATCAACCTCCAAATCATACCCAGTTACATTATCGTCTTCTGGAACCCCTAATCCGGCCTGGAATCTTATATTTCCAATCCATCTCAATCATGATCATTCATCCTTAACCCCAATCCACCCTTGAATCCTAAATCTTCACCATTCTGTCCCCAATCACGATCACTAATCTTTAATCCTTAGCCCACCCATAAATCCTAAATCTCCCCAAATCTCCCCCCCCCCCA
>NW_020869262.1:180479-192979 GCF_003789085.1 Penaeus vannamei | reverse complement strand
GAAGGGGGGGGGGGATTTAAGGCAAGCGAAGGGGAGGGAAGGGGAGGGGAGAGGTGGGGAGGGATTGGGAGGGAAGGGGAGGGGAGAGGTGGGGAGAAGTGTGGAGGGATGGGGAGTGAAGGAATTGGGAAGAGGTGGAGGAAGGGGAGGGAAATGGGTAGTAGGGAAGAGTAGAAGAAGTGAAGAGAGTGAAGGAATTTGGAGGGGAAGAAGGGAGGGGAGTGAAGGAATTAGGAGGGAAGGGAAGAATGGGAGGGAAGAGCACGGATGACCGGGATGGGGGGGTGAGGAGGGAGGGAAGGAGAGGATGAGTAAGGAAGAAGGGGAAAGGTGGGCAGGGGAGGGAGGGAGGCGAGGAGGGAAGGGTGAGGAGGTTAAAGGGCACGATAGGGGAAGGGGGCGGGGGAAGGTAAGCTAGGCGGAGGTGGAGGGGAAGGATTAAGGGAGGAAGAGGGGAAAAAGAGAAAGCTGGGAACGCAAAGTTTAAGAAAAAATGAAAAAGGAGGAATAAGGAATAAGAGGAAGGGAAGTAGGGGTAGGGAGGGAGAAAGAGGGAAATGGAAGGGTGAACGAAGGGACGAAGGGGAGATGAGGGAAAAAGAGAGAGAGCGCGAAAAGAAAGAGGGAGAGGGGGAAAAGGAGAAAGAAGGGAGATAGATAATCGTATGCGTTCGTATGTGTGTGTGTGTGTTCGTATGGCTGCGTTTGTCACGTGTCTGATTACGGGTGTCTGTATGCGAGGGGGAGAGGGGGGGAAGGGAGGGGAAGAGTAAGATAAGATTGTTGTTTTTCTCTGTGTTTTTATCTTCTTGCTTTTAGGGCTTTATCTTTTTTTTTATTATTTTTTTTCATTTTCATTTTTTCTCTCTCTCTGTTTTCAGTTACTGGTCATTCTAATCACTTGTCATTTACGTTCAAATATATGAAGAAGACTTTAGTATTTTCACTTGGATTTAATCATGACTTGGTTATAACATGCAGATGAAAATAAATTGTTAGAAAATACATAAGAACACAAGAAAACACGCACACACACGCACACAGATACACGCACACACATGCACGTACATACATACATACGCACCCTCGTACACGCATGCATGTATACAACGCGTGCCTCTCCCCACACACCGCTTACGCTCTAAACAAAACTTTTATTAAAACAAACAAAAGAAGAAAAAAAGCAAATCCTAGAATCTATCTAATTTGCCTATCTCATTTATCTATTTTCCAATTACTATTTTTTTGTTTTCTCTCTCTCTCTCTCTCTCTCTCTCTCTCTCTCTCTCTCTCTCTCTCTCTCTCTCTCTCTGTGTGTGTGTGTGTGTGTGTGTGTGTCTCTGTCTGTCTCTCTCTTCTCTCTCTCTCTCTCTCTCTTCTCTCTCTCTCTCTCTCTCTCTCTCTCTCTCTCTCTCTCTCTCTCTCTCTCTCTCTCTCTCTGTCTCTGTGTGTGTGTGTGTGTCTGTCTGTCTGTCTCTCTCTCTCTCTCATTCTCTCTGTTCTCTCTTTCTTTTTATTTTCCATATATTTTTTATTATCTTTTTTTTATTTATTTATTTTTTTTTTTTTTATCTCAGCGAAAGGTCGACCTTTCGGCGCCGGGAAAACACACAGGGAACACCTGGGGGAAGTACAGTGTTACGCAGCGTCCTGTCCCTTCGAAATGATGGCGGGTTGGTCGTCACAGCTGTTAATGCTGTTATTGTTATTATTGTAATTGTCATTGTTGTTATCATTTTAAATATTTTTTTATCCTTATCATTGTGATTATCATCATTATCATCATAAGTACTATGATCATTATTTTTATTATTATGATTACTATTATTATTATTAACCGTCCCTATTCATATTCTTATTATTATTTTTCTTGTTATTACTCTTGTTTTGTTGTTATAATTAGTATCATTCTGAAGACTGCTATTGTATTTGTTTTTTTTTCTATCATATTGTTATTATCATTATTATCATTACTGTCATACAGTTATCATTATCATTATTACTATCATATCATTATTTTAATCATCATCGTTATTATTATTGTCATCGTTATTCTTGTTGTTGTTATTAGCATTGTTGTTGTTGCTGTTGTTGTTATTATTATTATTATTATCTCCGTTATCCTTATCCTTACTTTCGTCACTAATTTCTCCCTGAGCCCAATTCTTAATCTTGCTTATCCCACCCACCTTCGCCTCAGCTGCTCTGCTTCCACAACCCTCTCGTCTCGTTTTCTCTCTTTCTCTTTCGCACCTCCCTTTCTCCCTCCTCCCCCCTACCTGGTGATCTCCCTATACCCCCTTTGTTAGCGAAGCGAATTGCTTGTTCCACATTTTTTTTTTCCTTTCTTTTCCTGTTTTTTTTTTTTTTTTTTTTTTTTTTACTCTTTCTTTTCCTTTTTTTTCTTCTTTTCGGTTTCGGTGAATGCAAATTAACCCCGGTTGACGACAGCTGATACTAATAGCCATTGAGAATTTATTTTTCTCCTATTTTTTCCTCTTCCTTTCCTTGGCTTTTTTTTTTTTTTTATTATTATCCACCACGTCTTTTGTTTTCTGCTGCTCTTGCTTCGTTGCATTTTTTTTTCTTTTTTTCCTTTTTTCCTTTTTTTCTGTCAGTCTCTGTTGTTCTCTTTTCTTTGGTCTGAGGTGGGGATGGGATGGGAAGTGGGGTTCTGTTTGTCTGACTGACTGACTGACGGACGGACTGTCTGTCTGTCTGTCTGTCTGTTTGTCTCTCTCTCTCTCTCTCTCTCTGTCCCTCTCTCCGTCTCACTTTCTGTCCCTACATCGTTTCTGTCTCAATATCTGCCTCTTTTTTTGTCTATTACTTGATTTTTTTTCTCTCTCCCTGTCTATTTACCCGTCTCTCTTTCTCTCTCTTTTTCGTCTCTCTATATCGCTACATCATGTCTTCCTTTCTCCCGTTTCTCCCCGCCTCCCCCCCCCCTCCGTGTCCAATTTTCTGACTCTCTTCCTACAGATAGAAGAGCGTGGGGAAGGGGGAGGGGGGAGGGAGAGAAGAAGGAGAGAGAGGCGGTAAAGAGGGTGGAGGGGGGAGGTGAAGGGAGCAGGGGGGGGGGGGGTTGAAGGGTTTACCTGAAGATTAATTGGATTTCAAGGTTTTTAATTTTCTTTCTTTGTTATTCTTCCATTCGTTCAGTAACGGCGAATGTGCATCATTTTGCCTGCGTTCTGTTCTTCATTATTCTTTTCTGACCAGTTTTGTTCAGTTTGCTTCCTCCTGTTCTCTAAGTATAGAAGCATAGAGTCCCTAAGGAGTTTTAGCATATCTCGTTTATTTTCTGTCTGTCTGTCTGTCTCTCTCTCTCTTTCTCCATCTCTCTATGTCTGTCTATCTATCTGTATCTCTTCATACACACATATATATAAAGAGATAGACAGAGTTAGATCGATAGACAGACAGATAAATAAATAGGTAAATAGATAGATATAAATACACATATACATAAATACATACGTACACATATATGCATACATACATATATGCATATAAACCTACATACAGACATGCATATATACATACATACATGCATATAAACCTACATACAGACATGCATATATACATACATAAATATATACATACATACATATATGCATACGCACACACACACACATACACACATATGTATGTATATATATATATATATGTGTGTGTGTGTGTGTGTGTGTGTGTGTGTGTGTGTGTGTGTGTGTGTGTGTGTGTGTGTGTGTGTGTGTGTGTGTGTGTGTGTGTGCGTGTGTGTGTGTGTGTGTGTGTGTGTGTGTGTGTGTGTGTGTGTGTGTGTGTGTGTGTGTGTGTGTGTGTGTTGTGTGTGTGTGTGTGTGTGCACGCGTGTGCATGTATGTATGCACCAATGGTCTCTCTCTCTCTCTAAAGGCAAGCGTGGGAGCGTCTCCGTCCCCGCGCGTGCTTCTCCCCCCGTTCCCTTTCCCTTCCTTCCTCTCCCTTGCCCTCATGACGTCACGCGGCCCCACGTGTGGTCAAAGAGGGCGGGGTCACGGCGGCGAGGGAAAGGCGAGGGGAAAAGGCCAATTAAAGAAAGGAGACGGAGGGAAAGGCCGAAAAGACGAACAGACGGAAAGACAGATTAACAAATAGTATGTGAGTTAAGAGTGGTGAGTGATGAGAGTGAGAGAGAGAGAGAGAGAGAGAGAGAGAGAGAGAGAGAGAGAGAGAGAGAGAGAGAGAGAAGAGAGAGCAGATAAGTGAAACAATAAGAGAGAGAAAGAGAGAGATAAAATGAGAGAAGAAAAACAGAGATAGCGCAAGAAAGAAAGAGAGAAAACGGGAGAGAGAGAGAGAGAGAGAGAATGAAACAGACAGCGACAGAAAAAAATAGAAAATTACAATACGAGAAAGAGAGAGAGCGAAACGAGGACAGGTTAAGAAAAAGAGAAAGAGAGAGAGAGAGGTCATCAAGCGGTTAGCTCGCTGAGGGAAAGGACAGGGAAACCCGAGTCACAAGGGAGAAAGAGAGAGCGATAGAGCGAGGCAGAGGGAGACATCGTGTCGCCAAGACGCATCCTCTTGGTCTTAGCCTGTACGCCAAAGGCCTGTCCTTCTGAGCTCTCGGCACGATCAACATCCTGGCGCCAGCAACCCTTTCCCTTTCTCTCTATCTCCCTTTATTTACTCTCTGTTGGTTTTCCCTCTCTTAGGGGATTCCTTTTAATACCTCCCTTTGTATATCTGTTATTCCCATCCCTTCTCTCCTCTCTCTCTCTCTCGCTTTATCTATCACTAAAGCGAGAGAGAGAGGGAGAGAGAGAGAGAGAGAGAGACGAGAGAGACGAGCAGAGAGAGAAGAGAGAGAGGAGAGAGATAGAGAGAGAGAGAGAGAGAGAGAGCGAGAGAAGAAAGAGGAAAAAGAGAGAAAAAAGAATCAAAAGATTAAGAAAACGACAGGTTAAGAAAATAACAATAATAGAAAAACATTAAAAAACTGAAGAAAATAAAAATGCAAAGGACAAATAGCAGAGCCTTCACCCTCCGCTTCACTGAGCCAAGGTCCCTCGACATCCTCTAATGAAGCAAAAAGAAGCAAAGACAAACAATGTCAACCGAAGAGCCTTTCAGAATGAGCGTAAAATCCCACACACACACACACCACACACACACACACACACACACACACACACACACACACACACCACACACCACATACACACCACACACACACACATACACAGAGATAATTGATACAAGTGTAGATAAATGTTAAAGACAGATAGATTGAGGAAGGGAGAGTGAAAGGGAGAGAGAAAAAAAAAAAAAAAAAAAGAGACGGATAGAGAGGGGAGCGTCCAACCAATAGTCACACAGGACATGAAAAAATTTGCTCAATTTTGGGTTCTTCCCAGATTTTGGCGGCCGCTTTCCGGAATTCACCAGATCACTCAAACTTCAGTGCTGCGGTAAACAGCGGAGACAAGTACATGAGAGGATGTCGCACTGATAAAACCTTGTGTATACGCACGTCCTCTCTCTCTCTCTCTCTCTCTCTCTCTCTCTCTCTCTCTCTCTCTCTCTCTCTCTCTCTCTCTCTCTCTCTCTCTCTCTCTCTCTCTCTTATAAAATATCTACATCATATTTGGCTCTGACTATCATGGTCAAAATACTTTTTTAAGGACTACAGTAATTCATGTTTAGTTATTCTTATCTTAAAGTCCAACTTTATATAATTTACTCACGTACGCATATAATACATGACATACATAAATTACATAAAAAGCCTCTGATAGTGGTCTTTAGCCTCACATGTGCTTTGCATTTGAAAGTTTATAGGGAGCTTCAGCATCGATGTTACAAATTAAGAGAATCCAAGACTTGGAGTATCTGGAGAGCCACATTCGCTGGGCGTGCGCCGTGCAACAGCGAGGTTCCTCCGGCTCTCCTCTTTCTGGCAGCCTCATCGGTCGCGGGCGCAGGCCGTGTTGGCGATGGATGCGGAGCACGTCGTCAACCGGCTAGGTCTCTATGATGGCTGTCGAGCTGTAGTTAATAACATGGTCCTGTCTTGGATTGTTTTCTTCGCTCTTTCTTGTATTCTATCCGAGATATTGATAGTGATGTTTTCTTCTCCCACGCTTGTAGAGGTCATTTTTCCCTTCAACGTCCACCAGCCAGCTGATTCTTCTCAGGGATGCGAAGCCCTTCTCGCCAAGCATTCTATGTGACTTTTGAATGTCATTTTTGTCGAACGTGATGCTCAGTATTTCACTTTCACTTCCCTGGTCTTACTGTTAATTGAAATTAACTTGGAATCACTATTCGTCTTCTCGACAGTTATAAGCTGGGTTTTATTCGGGACAAAGAAGGCCTTCAATTTCTCCTTTCGAGTCGAGATTTGTGCGAATCTGTCATTGAGTTTCTCTCTGGAGGCATTCCCTTGCCTGGCTCACGCTTCGGCCTCAGGAACGAGGAGGAACACGTCGCTGAGGAGGACCTTCCACAACAAAGGGCCCTATATAGCTTCCTTGCGGGACACAGGTTATGATAGATGTAGTAAGCGGTGTTTTCCATAAAGGACTACTATGTCGAAGTCATTTTTCAATAGCCCAGGAGTTCGCCGTCCATTCCAAATCATTTTGATTTGCCTAACGAACCTTGGTGCCAAACCCTTTCAAAGGCTCCGTCAGTGTCCAGGGCAAGAACACAAGAACACTGTCCGCGATCAAGTGCAGCTGACCAGTCTGCAGGCATCTGCATTTGCAGGTCGGTAGCGGTTCTTCCGAAAGCCATATTGCCGGGTAGACGAAAGATGGCTTTTGTTGAGGTGGATTGCTAGGTGTGAAGCTATCATTTTTTCAGATGTCTCGCTGATGATTGACAGCAAGGAAATCGACCGGTAATTCTTTGGACTGTCCCTCTATTTAAAGGTGGGGATAGCATTACTTTGCTTCAAAAGAGTGGGCCATATGCAAGAGCGTATGCATGTGTTAAAAATTAAAGTGAGAGGAGATGACGTCTCCTTTGCGCACCTCTGAAGCAGCCGAGGAGCAACGCCGCCGGGCCCTCTTGTTTCTCACGAGGCAGCACCACGCAGGAGCTGCTTCACTTCTTTCTCACTTGTAATTCTGCGTTGTTTCTTATCACTCTTGAGGGGAAGCATGAGTGCTGAAGGTTCACGATATGGAGCCGTCATTTGACTTGAGGAGTGTCCTGTGCATCCTCTTTTCTTTTGAGCGCCAAAGCACCATCTTATGTTATTAAGGGTGAAACAGTTTCATCCTTTGTGATGCCTTGCCACCCTAAGTTCGTTCCAACTTTGCCCTCTTTTAATTTCTTCGCTCTTTCTCTTTCTCTCCTCTTTTCTCTCTCTCTTCTCTCTCTCTCTCTCTCTCTCTCTCTCTCTCTCTCTCTCTCTCTCTCTCTCTCTCTCCTCTCTCTCTCTCTCTCTCTCTCTATGTCTCTCTCTCTCTCGCCCTCTCTTGCTTTCTATCTATTTATCTATCTATCTATGTAGAGATAAAAAGAAAAAAAGAAGACAGAAACGAAATGAGACAGAGATAGAAAGAAATGAAAACAAAGAAAGAGAAATTCAGGCGCGAAAGAAAAAGAAAGAAAGCAAGAAAGAAAAAAATGAAGAAAGAGAAATTCAGAAAAAAGAGAGATGGGGGGAGAGAGAGAGAGAAGAGAGATAAAAAGAAAGATAAAGAAAGTAAGTGAAATTCAGAAAGAGAGAAACACAAAGAAGACGAACAGGAAGAAAGTTGTTGCCAGCTCCGAGGTGGGGAGAAAGGGGAGGGGGGAAGGGGGAGGGGGAGAAGGACTGACATTTGCATCACTATCCTCACAATCCTGATATTCCTTCTCCTCATCTTCTTCCTACATTTGGTTTTATCCTACATCTCCTTCTCCTCCTTCTTATTTGTTTTCCTCCACCTCCTCGTCTTCCTTTTCCTCCTCGTAGTCGTCGTCACCCTCCTCCTCCTCCTCCTTCCTTTTGTTCTCCTACTCCATTTTCTCCTCCCTCTTCTTCTCATCTTTTTGTTCTCGTCCTCCTCCTCCTCCTCCCCCTTCTTCTCCTCCTTTCCTTCCTACTATTCTCCCTCCTCTATCCCCCTCCGCTCTCCCTCCCCCCTACCTCCTTCCTTCACCCTCTTCCTTCTTCTTTCTTTCTCTTCATCTCCCTTATCTCCCCCTCCTACTCCTCTTCCCAAACCTTCCATTAACCTTGATAATGTGTGAAAGGGAGTAAGGCAAAACTTGATAAAGGAAAGGTCAAGGCACAAGGGTAAAAGCAGTATCACATGGTTCTCTGCGATGCTGATTTCCCATAAGGGTTATGAACGCACAATGAAAGGTGGGAATTCCGATTTTGTTTTTTTCTCTCTCTCTCTCTTCTTACTATGATTTTGGTCTTTTTTGCCTCAACAAAAATATGAGCAAAGAAAAAATGGATCAAAGAAAGATTAGAGGGAAAGGAAGAGGAATGAGAAAGAGAAAGATAAGAATTAGAAAAAGAAGGAAATGCGAATAGAAGCAAATAGAAAAGAAGCGAGAAAAAGAGAGAGAAGAAAAGATATAGGAAAACAATAAGTAAGAAGGAAAATTTAGAAAACGATTTTAAAGTGGAAGAGGCGAGAGAAAGTGAGACAGATAAGAATAAGAAACAAACAAATGCAAGTTAAAGCAAAGGTCAATTTGCATAATTACATTACTCTTCGGGATCTTTTGTCACGAAGGCAACGTCTTACAAATTCCCTTGAATCCTTATTCGATCTGCTAATGACGTCACGAATTCCCCTATATTTCCCCGATGCATGATAAAAAAAAATATTATCTTCAAACGATTTCTGTTAATGATGATGAATGGTCATGAATTATAACTATATGATATGACGATGACTCTCCCAATGACGTCAGAATAGTTCTGCTAATAACGTCACGAATTCCACTGCATTTCCCCAACGCTTGGCAGAAGATCATCCCCATAGCTCCCGCGCACATCTTCCCCCAGCACAAGATACGTCCCCTGGAAAACCTCACTTTCTCCCCCTACACTCACGCAGTTTCTACGTTTTCCCCCAGGATCCTCCCTTTCCTGTAGACATTTCTTTGCTTTGACAAGGTTATTGGGATAGAACACATCTCAAAAGCATTAGAGAGAGAGGGAGAGAGAGAGAGAGAGAGGAGAGAGAGAGAGAGAGAGAGAGAGAGAGAGAGAGAGAGAGAGAGAGAGAGAGAGAGAGAGAGAAGAGAGAAGAGCAGACAGACAGAAAGATAGAGAGAGAGAGAGAGAGAGGGGGGGGATGGGAGAGATAGACAGATAGATAGGTAGAGAGAGAGAGCGTGGAGAGATGGAGAGAATGAGAGAGAGAGAGAAGAGATAGATAGAGAGAGAGAGAGAAAAGAGAGAGAGAGAGAGAGAGAGAGAGAGAGAGAGAGAGAGAGAGAGAGAGAGAGAGAAGAGAGAGAGAGAGAGAGAGAGAGAGAGAGGAGAGAGAGAGAGAGAGAGAGAGAGAGAGAGAAAGAGAGAGAGAGAGAGGAGAGAAAGAAAGAGAGAGGGGGGGGGAGAAAGAGAAAAGAGAGAGGGGAGGGGGGGAGAGGGAGAAAAGGGATGAAGAGAATAGAGAGAGAGAGGGGAGGAGAGGGAGAGAGGGCGAGAGAGGAGAGGGAGAGAGGAGGGAGAGAGGGAGAGGGGGGGAGGAGGGAGGGAGGGAGGCGGAAGAGGAGAGAGGCAGAGGAGAGAGAGAGGGGGGGGTGAAAGAGAGAGAGGGAAGAGAATGGAGAGAATGAGAGAGAGATTTTTAAGTTTTAAGATGTTTAAGTTTTATGAGAGGGAAGAGAGAGATTTTTTTTATTTTTTTTTATTTTTTTACTTTGGCTCGTTTATTGAGACAAAAAAACTACATCTCAAAGGGATGAGATAACTTGGGAGAGAGAGAGGGGGAGAGGGGGACTAAAGAAAAAATGATAATATTGGTCAGATAAACACAACAGTCGTAACAAAAATTCGCCCTTTACCTCCTCCCTTTTACCTTTATTTCTCTCTCCCTTCCACACTCGCGTTTCTCCTAAACAAACTAACTTACCCCTCCCCTCCCCCCCCCACTCCTCCCCCCCCACTTCCCCTTCCTCCGCACACTAACCAAAATCTTATCCACTGTTCTCATCCTCCACCCATACCCCCCCTCCCTGTGCTCTCCCCTCTCTCGCGCCCTGCCATCTCTTTCATCTGCTATCCCCACTTCTACCCCAATCCACCCTCTTAAGGTCCTCCTCTTTACTCCTCTCCTCTTCTTCCTCTCTTCTTCTTCTGCCTTGTGTCATCCTTTTTTTCCTTCTCTCTCACTTTTTTTTTTTCTTTTCTCCCTTGCTTCTCTTTTCTCGTCACTATTTCTCACTTTTGATTCCGAGCCTCTCTTCCTGTCTTCCTTCGGGCCCTCTCTCCCTCCTTCGTTCATTTTTTCCCCTCCTTTATTCTTCTTCTCATTCTCCGTAGCTCCGGCCCTCCCCCTCTTTTTTTTCCTCGTCTTCTGTGTTTCTGTCTCTGCAGTTTCTTTTCTTTGTTTATGGTTTTGGTTCCATGTTGCGCTTTTTTCTATTCCTATCAGTCTCTGTTTCTTTCATTGCTGTGTTTGGTCCTGACTCCTGCCTTCCCTCCTCCTCTATATAATCTGTTCAGTCCCTTGTTTCTCTCTTCTTTATCTTGTTCTGCCTTTTTTTTTTTCCACTCGCTCGTACCTTACTCCCTTTTGTCCCTGCCCTCTGCACGGACGCAAATTACTGCTAAGTCTATCACGTCCATCTTTCGGTGTCGGGTAAATTATTGTTTTATTGCGTTTATTTTTGAACTCAGGGTAATTATTGCTTTTCGCTATGTCTATTGGACAGGTTCATACATACGCGAGGTACGAACATCCGTGCGTTCGTGCGTTCATGTACGTGCGTTCGTGCTGTTGTTTGTTGTGTGTTGTGTGTGCTTACCGTTTGTATGAGTGTGAGTGGTTAGTGGCTGTTACCCCCCCTCCTCCGTCCACTTCCTCCTTAACCCTTCCTTTCCCTTCCTCCTGAGACACTTAAGGAGCTCCAGTGAGTCATTCTAGCCCCCCCATTCTACCCATTTCTCTCTCTCTCTCTCTTGTCTTTTTCATTTTTCTATCTCTTCCTCTCCTCTCTCTCTCGTCTCTCTCTCTCTGCTCTCTCCTCTCTCTCTTCTCTTTCTTTCTCTTTCTCTTTCTCTTTCTCTTTCTTTTCTTCTCTTTCTCTTTCTTTCTCTTTCTCTCTCTTTTTCTTTCTCTTTCTCTTTCTCTTTCTCTTTCTCTTTTCTTCTCTTTCTCTTCTCTTTCTCTTTTCTCTTTCTCTCTCTCTCTCTCTCTTCTCTCTTCTCTCTCTATCTCTCTCTTATATATATATATATATATATATATATATATATATATATATATATATATATCACTCTCACTATCTCTCACTCATTCACTCTTTCTCTCTCTTCATCTGCCTCTCCCCTCCCTCCCTTCCCCACCCTATATCTCTCACGCACTCTCTCTCTCTCCTCCCTTCTTTTTTCTCTCCGCCCTCTCTCACTAACAATCGTGGCTTAGTCATCAACGCACAGCACACAACCTAACCCCCCTCCCTTCCCCCTCCCCCCTCCTTTGATCAGGTGTCTTATTTGTTTGTTTGTACAGGTGCCTTGGGAGGGGGAGCGGGGGGAGGAGGGGGTCGGAGGGGGGTAGGTTGGGCGGGCGGGGTCATTTTGGTCAAGTATTATGTTTTCTGATGAGTGGGAGGGGGGAGGGAGGGAGGGAGGGAGGAGGGAGGGAGGGAGGAGGGAGGGAGGGAGGGAGGAGAGGAGAGAGAGAGAGAGAAGAGAGAGAAGAGAGAGAAGAGAGAGAGAGAGAGAGAGAGAGAGAGAGAGAGAGAGAGAGAGAGAGAAGAGAGAGAGAGAGAGAGAGAGAAGAGAGAGAGAGAGAGAGAGAGAGAGGAGAGAGAGAGAGAGAGAGAGAGAGAGAGAGAGAGAGAGAGAGAGAGAGAGAGAGAGAGAGATGAGTGAGAGAGGAGAGAGAGAGAGAGAGAGAAGAAGAGAGAGAGAGAGAGAGAAGAGAGAGAGAGAGAGAGAGAGAGAGAGAGAGAGAGAGAGAGAGAGAGAGAGAGAGAGAGAGAGAAGATAATAGAGAAAAAAAAGAAAAAAGAATCACATAGTGAGGCAAACAGACGCACAGACAAACATCAAATAGACAGACATATACACAAGCAAGTATATAGATAATAAGACTTACAGAATGAAGTCAGAGAAGAAACCCTCCAAAAAGAAAGAAAGAAAGAAAAAAAAAGCTACACACATCCCTCGCTCCCCTTCCCCCTCCCCTCTTTCAGTCCCTCCCTCCCCTCCAAGTCGCTACCACCCATCCCCTCCCTCCGCCCCCCCCTCCCCCGGCATGCAAATCACAAGCAACCCTCCCACGCAAGATAAACCTGAGCACAAAAAAGCGTTCACTAACACGTATTTTCTTTTCCTTTCGTGC
>NW_020869262.1:147979-152979 GCF_003789085.1 Penaeus vannamei | reverse complement strand
CTTTCCCTTCTCCACTTAAGAAGCATGGACGACGCCCATTAAGAGCAGAGCCGGAGCGGAGTGTCCTCGAGGTGGAATACGGCCTGTCACCATCGCCGGCGAGTCTCGGTCTGGAACTGGTCTCGTTTAACGCAGAATTGGGAACATGTGTCGCGCCTTGAGCTTGTCTGATTCTACTCTCGCGACATGAATCATCGTCTTTATTTGATAATAACAATGATAATGACGATATTAGCCGTGATAATGATGGTACGAGTTTGAGAGAGAGAGAGAGAGAGAGAGAGAGGACAGAGATTCATACAGATAGGCATAAAGAGAAAGGCAGATAGAAGGGGAGGGCTAGAGAGAGAGAGAAAGGGAGAGAGAGAGTTAGAAAGCAAGAGAGAGAGAGAGACGGTTATCCAATCGTACAAGCCACGCATCTCCTCTCTCCCTGACTCCCATCTCCTTGACAACCCGCTTTGCAGCATCTTAGTCTCAACGTACACCTATGTTCTATCCTTTATGAGCCGTTCTTCATTCCTTTATCTCTCTTCCTCAGATTCTTTTTTCCACTTTCCTTTCTTCCTCCTCTGATTTTCGCTCTCCTCTTTGTTTTCTCTCCTCCTCTTTTCTTCCCAAGCTCTCCACCCTCTTACTCCCTCTCCCTCTCCACACCTAGCTTGCCCTCCCTTCCCTCCTCACCTCCATTTCTCCTATTTCTCTCCCTCCTTCCTCCCCACTTTCTCTCTTCCCTCCCGCCCTCCCCTCCCTCAAGGCTCACCCCACTACTCGACTTCGCTGTTTCCCCTCCCTCTGCCTCCCCTCTCTCGCTCCTCTTCCCAACTCCCCTCCTTCATTCCATCCTCAACCCTCCTCCCCCTCCCCTTCCTCTTCCCCCTTCCTCCCTCTCCTTATTTCCACCCCTTTCTCCCTACCCGCTCTTACCCTCCCTCTCCTCCTTCTCCATCCCCTTCCACCCCCTTACACCCTCCCAACCCCCATCCTCCTCCCACATCCTCTCCCTTTTCTCCCTCCCTCCACCTCTTTCCTCCCTCCCCTTCCTTTCACCCCCTCCCACCTTCCTAAGCCCCTATCCTCCATTCCCTCTCCTCCATTCCACCCTCCCTCTTCCACCTCCCCTACCTCTCCCTCCTTCCTCTCCCTCCCTGCCCCTCCCTCGTGCTTGCTTGCCCTTTACCCCCTCCCCCTCCCCCTCTCCCCCTGCCCCCACACTGACCTCCATCCTCTTAGAATTGCGTCATATGATAATCAGCCAAAGATTGATCACATAATCACAGGATCCGCCGTTCCCTCCGCTAAAGTTCCCTGATATTTGAGCTGCAGTCGCCGCTGACTTGTCTTCGCTGCAGTTTTGATCGTAATAGTAATTATGATATTACTGTTCTTATTACTATCATTGATATTAAGGTTAATATAACTCTCACCATTATCATTATAATTATTTATAATAACTATCATAAACATCTTCATTATTATCATTATCATTTTTATTGTTATCATCATTTATGATTATTGCTATTACTGTTATGATTATCTTTTCTATTATCATGATTATCAGGATAATTATCATTGTTAAAATATCATTGCTATTAATTTCATTGATTATTATCATTATTATTTTCATTATTATTATTATCATTATTATCATTATCATTATTATTACTATCATCCTCATCATAACTTTTATTATCATTATCATTATCATCATCATCATTATCACTATAATTAAGATTATTATAAATATAATCATCATCATTATCATTTTTATTATTAGCATTATCAATTATTGTCATTGTTAAAATATCATTATTATTTTCATCATTGATACACTTTTGAATAATTTAATCATTATTATCATCACCATTATTAGTATTACCATCATCCCCATTATCATTCTATTTTCATCATTATCATAATCATTATCATTTTCACTATTATAATTATCCCTGTTTTATCATTCTCATTTTCATTAGTTTTATTACTATCATCATTGTTTTTAGATATTATAAGTATTACAAATATCATTATCATTACTATTATTGTATTTATTACTATTATCATTATTATCTTTACCAGACAAGGAAACCAGGGAAAGCCAGTTAAGAAAGCCAGCCAGCAAAGGAAAACAGATAAGCCAGCCAAGGAAACCAGGCAAAGTCAGCCAAGGAAGAAAGGGAAAGCCTGCCCCTTAGAAGCCAGCCAAGGAAACTAGATACGGCAGCCAAGGAAACTAGATGAGTCAGCCAAGGAAACCAGATGAGCCAGCCAAGGAAACTAGATGAGTCAGCCAAGGAAACTAGATAAGCCAGCCAAGGAAACCAGATGAGCCAGCCAAGGAAACCAGATGTGGCAGCCAAGGAAACCAGATGAGCCAGCCAAGGAAACTAGATAGGAAACTAGATAAGCCAGCCAAGGAAACTAGATAAGCCAGCCAAGGAAACTAGATGAGTCAGCCAAGGAAACTAGATAAGCCAGCCAAGGAAACCAGATGAGCCAGCCAAGGAAACCAAGCCAAGAAACTAGATGCCAGCCAAGGAAACCAGCAAGGAAACTAGATAAGCCAGCCAAGGAAACTAGATAAGCCAGCCAAGGAAACTAGATAAGCCAGCCAAGGAAACTAGATAAGCCAGCCAAGAAACCCAGCCAAGGAAACTAGATAAGCAGCCAAGGAAGCTAGATAAGCCAGCCAAGGAACAAGCCAGCAAGGAGATGAGTAAGGAAAGATGAGCCAGCCAAGGAAAAGATGAGCCAGCCAAGGAAACTAGATAAGCCAGCCAAGGAAACTAGATGAGCCAGCCAAGGAAACTAGATGAGCCAGCCAAGGAAACTAGATAAGCCAGCCAAGGAAACTAGATAAGCCAGCCAAGGAAGCTAGATAAGCCAGCCAAGGAAACTAGATAAGCCAGCCAAGGAAACTAGATGAGCAGCAGCCAGCCAAGGAAACTAGATAAGCCAGCCAAGGGAATTAGATGAGCCAGCCAAGGAAACTAGATAAGCCAGCCAAGGAAACTAGATAAGCCAGCCAAAGAAACTAGATGAGCCACCCAAGGAAACTAGATAAGCCAGCCAAGGAAACCAGATGAGCCAGCCAGGAACTAGATGAGCCAGCCAAGGAAACTAGATGAGCCAGCCAAGGAAAACTAGATGAGCCAGCCAAGGAAACTAGATGAGCCAGCCAAGGAAACAGATGAGGCAGCCAAGGAAACTAGATAAGCCAGCCAAGGAAACTAGATTAAGCCAGCCAAGGAAACTAGATAAGCCAGCCAAGAAACTAGATAAGCCAGCCAAGGAAACTAGATAAGCCAGCAAGGAAGCTAAGCCAGCCAAGGAAACAGCCAGCCAGGAAACTAGATGAGCCAGCCAAGGGATAGAAACTAGATAAGCCAGCCAAGGAAACTAGATGAGCCAGCCAAGGAAACTAGATAAGCCAGCCAAGGGAATTAGATGAGCCAGCCAAGGAAACTAGATGAGGCAGCCAAGGAAACTAGATGAGCCAGCCAAGGAAACTAGATGAGCCAGCCAAGGAAACTAGATGAGCCAGCCAAGGAAACTAGATAGCCAGCCAAGGAGATGAGCCAGCAAAACCAGCCAAGGAAACTAGATGAGCCAGCCAAGGAAAGATGAGCCAGACAAGGAAACTAGATGAGCCAGCCAAGGAAACCAGATGAGGCAGCCAAGGAAACTAGATGAGCCAGCCAAGGAAACCAGATGAGGCAGCCAAGGAAACCAGATGAGCCAGCCAAGGAAACTAGATGAGCCAGCCAAGGAAACTAGATGAGCCAGCCAAGGAAACCAGATGAGGCAGCCAAGGAAACTAGATGAGCCAGCCAAGGAAACTAGATGAGCCAGCCAAGGAAACCCAGCCAAGGAAACTAGATGAGCCAGCCAAGGAAACCCAGCCAAGGAAACCAGATGAGCCAGCCAGGAAACTAGATGAGCCAGCCAAGGAAACTAGATAGCCAAGGGAAACTAGATGAGCCAGCCAAGGAAACTAGATGAGCAGCCAAGGAAACTAGATGAGCCAGCCAAGGAAACCAGATGAGGCAGCCAGGAAACTGAGCCAGCCAAGGAAACTAGATGAGCCAGCCAAGGAAACAAGCCAAGAAACTAGATGAGCCAGCCAAGGAAAGATGCAAGGAAACCAGATGAGCCAGCCAAGGGATGAGCCAGCCAGGAAACTAGATGAGCAAGGAAACTAGATGAGGCAGCCAAGGAAACTAGATGAAGCCAGCCAGGAAACTAGATGAGCCAGCCAAGGAAACCTAGATAGCCAAGGAAACCAGCAAGGAACTAGATGAGCCAGCAAGGAAACCAGATGAACCAGCCAAGGAAACCAGATGAGCCAGCCAAGGAAACTAGATGAGCCAGCCAAGGAAACTAGATGAGCCAGCCAAGGAAACCCAGCCAAGGAAACTAGATGAAGCCAGCCAAGGAAACTAGATGAGCCAGCCAAGGAAACCAGATGAGGCAGCCAAGGAAACTAGATGAGCCAGCCAAGGAAACCAGATGAGGCAGCCAAGGAAACCAGATGAGCCAGCCAAGGAAACTAGATGAGCCAGAGGAACAGATGAGCAGCCAAGGAAACTAGATGAGTCAGCCAAGGAAACTAGATGAGCCAGCCAAGGAAACTAGATGAGCCAGCCAAGGAAACCAGATGAGCCAGCCAAGGAAACTAGATGAGCCAGCCAAGGAAACTAGATGAGCCAGCCAAGGAAACTAGATGAGCCAGCCAAGGAGATGAGCCAGCCAAGGAAACTAGATGAGCCAGCCAAGGAAACCAGATGAGCCAGCCAAGGAAACCAGATGAGCCAGCCAAGAGATGAGGAGATGAGCCAGCAAGGCGCCAGCCAAGGAACTAGATGAAGCCAGCCAAGGAAACTAGATGAGCCAGCCAAGGAAACTAGATGAGCCAGCCAAGGAAAATAGATGAGCCAGCCAAGGAAACTAGATGAGCCAGCCAAGGAAACCAGATGAGCCAGCCAAGGGATGAGCCAGCC
>NW_020869262.1:127979-135479 GCF_003789085.1 Penaeus vannamei | reverse complement strand
TAGATGCCGACATCCATGACAGAGCAGCGTATTCCAGGAAGGGTCGTACTTGGGCATTGCACAGCACTTGCAAGCCCCAGGCATCAAGGAAATGATTCTTCTCAGAAGAGTCACTCTGGTTGAAGCTTTCTTTGCAATTTCCTTCAAATATGCGTCGAACCTGAGGCAATAATCAAAAGACACTCCTAAGATGGAGATGCTGTTGGTCATCTGCAATACACTTTTGCCAAATATTATTTTCCCGTTGATGCAGGACGAGGCTTCGGTGGAACGTGAGATGACCATAGCTTGAGATTTTTGTTGCAAATGTGGATTGCCATCGTGTCCCCAGGTCTCAATCAGTTCCAATGCAGTGTTCACTTGGGCAATGGCAGCCTGACTTTCTTCCCTTTTGTAGCTCACTGACAGAGTACAGTCATCAGCATATGCTGTGACTCCAGGAACGAGCTGCAGGAGATCATTTATGAACACATTCCATAGAATGGGTCCTAGCACTGATCCTTGTGGCACTGATGCTTTTATTGGATACTGTTTTGATCGATGGCCTTTTACAACGACAGAGAGGGTTCTGCCATGGAGATAATCACGAAGTAGTGTGTGCAGGCCCCCCGAGATGCCTAAAGAGGTGAGTTTGGAGAGAAGGCCACCGTGCCAGACCCTGTCGAAAGCTCCGGCAATGTCAAGGGCAATGACAATGGTGTTTCTCCCAGTGTCCAGTGCGTCACTCCATGACTGAGAGAGTGACATCAACACATCAGATGTTGATCTCTTCTTTCGGAATCCATGTTGCCGATCTGAAATCAGGTGATTCTGATCGAAGAAATTTTCAATGTGGTCGGCAATAATTATCTCAAATACTTTACCTAATATAGAAAGCAGAGAAATTGGTCTGTAATTCTTTGGATCCGACTTGCTACACTTTTTGTGCACAGGAACTACACGTGCATGTTTCCAGATCCTGGGCCATGTCTTTTTTCTTTCAAACAACAGTTGAAAGCCATTGCAAGTGGAGTTGCAAGTTCAACTGCACATTTTTTCAGGAAGAATGGGCTGATATTATCAGGACCAACTGCCTTGGTAGTGTCAAGATTTTTCAGGATAATCTTCACTCTGTTAGCTTGGATGTGGAGAGTATGCAGGGATGCTTTTGTAATTTGCCTTGGAAGAGGCGGTAGGCTGTCACTTTTTTCTGAATTGCCTGAGATCAGCTTTCTGAGCAGATGTGACAGCATAACTACTGTCAACGTCTTGGAGAGGAGGAATGGTGTCTTGCTTTAATTGTCCCTGTTTTTCTTTAACTAAGGACCACCACTGTTTGGATCCAACATTGGTCCCTCTCATACGTGTTTGGATGTCCCTCTCCCAACGACTGATTGCCCATTGGGATGTTTCTCTCATGTGTCGACATGCTTCTCGGTGTAAAGTTTTGTTATGGCAGGAAGGATGTTGCTTAAGCCTTCTCCAAGCCTTGAATTTGCATCTGAAGCAAGCTGGCATCTATAGCCAAACCATGGCTGGTCAGTGGGTCTTACAGTGTAAGAGTGGTGAGGAACATACTCTCTCTGAAGGGATAAGAAATATTGTGTCAACCACTCAATCTGGGCATTGGCATCTCCAGTAAGGCTTTCCTGCCAATCTGTGTTTCTAAGGGACTGCTGTATTGCCCCCCAGTCAGCGTGCCTCCAGTTCCAGATTTCTCGTTCATAAGATTCTTGAGTATGTGGCCTTACATTTACATGTGTCAAAACTGCAATGTGATCTGAAGATCCAATGGTTTGTAGAGGCTTACAAATGACTGCCTCGCCAAGGTCACTGAGGACTGGATCAAGGGAGCTTCCAAGGATATGTGTAGGAAAGTCTACATGATTTTGAAGACCATGAACTCCTATAAGATCATCAAATGCATGCATGACAAGATGTTGGTTGAGGTCTCCAACAATTACGGTACTCTGGCAGTTGACGGAAGTTGGTATGTCGTCAAGATGTTCTGTTAGATACAGAAGGGGATCACGACCTTGCCACTGAGTCCGTTACATGACACACAGGAGTAGGGCTGAGGAGTCTTCCATTGTGATACGGAAGAACATGACCTCCATCCAGTCAGGAACGTTAATTTCCAAATGTTGGACTTGTAGGGTCTCCCTGTGACATAGAGCAATGCCTCCTCCATGACCACTAATACGATCTCGCCGGAACCAGTGAGTATAGCCGGGGATCTTGCCAAATGACTCTTCAACAGTGTCATCCAAGAAGGTTTCGACTGTGGCAGCTATATCAATGTCTTCCTTGAGGATGAAGGAGTGCGTTAGCTCGCCAATATTGGTCCTGAATCCCCTGAGGTTGGCAGACAAAATGAGGAGTTTGTCCTTGCATTTGTTGTGGACTTTGGAAGACAAGCGGCCCATATGGCAAGTAACCTGGGTGACCATATTGGTGCTGTGGAGGTCCAAGATAGTGCATGTAATTATTAGAGGTGGACTGTATAGGTGTATGCTCACTTGTAGGTGTGGCTAACCTACTTTCTGCAATTATAGATCTTAACAGTTTTGCCTGCCGTAGTTCAGCAGCATGAACACGGCAGGAATCCCGTGAATGGCCTTTTCTGTGACAAATTTCACAGATTAATAGTTTATTATGGCCAATCTGTTTTTGGCCAGATCTGGAATTACAATCACCTTTAGGATGATGTCTTGCAGTTCTGGCAAAAGTTGTTAAAACTGCTATTGTTTTTGTTGCTGGGTTGCTGCTGGTTGGGTTTCCTTGTGAGGCCTTTTGGGGGCCTTTGTGGGACGCCCCTTGGGGTAGCTGAGGCAGGACCACTCTCCCTCCCTGCAGCAGTTGTTCCTTGCGGAGGGTTAGAGTGGGTAACTGATGGTGGCAGACCGTTTCCTGAGCAGGACTTCAGGGAGCGAGCGTTCCCTGATTTCCACCAGTTACATGAAGCAGTGTGTGTAGCTACATGTTGCTGCCACTCTTCGTCGATAGACTGAGGGCGTGCTGTTGCAGCAATAGATCGAACCTCCAACTTATCGGTACTGCTTTTGATGGCAGAAATGTTATCAAAAAGTTGGAGAACACAAACAATAGCCTCCCGTTTCTGTGAAATATCTTGAAACAGCGTGTTAAAGGAGCTTAACAGTGCTGTCTCTCGATGGATTTCGTTACGCAGCTGTTTCACAATATTCACAAGATCACTGTGTGAGAGATGATGGAGGTCATCATCTTCGCTTGAGATGTCAGTGTTCGCTGTATCTATGGAAGGAGCTGGCATTGAAGTGCCAGATTCTTCTATGAGCTGGACTGGTTCATTATATCCAGCCAAAGTACGGAGAGCAGCAGTCTGGTTGCAGGTGAACTCCTCTTCACCTTACATGCAATTTACGTGGCAGAGGTTTTGACATGTGCTGCCCAAACACTTAACAGCTGTGTCCAGCTTCATCACTGCATACCCACGCACACAACACCATCGTCCAGGGCAGATGCCAGTACGAATCCGCCGTTCTATGCTTCGGTGTGCATCGTTTTCATTTTTCCCTTGGGTCATTCTATTTCGTCGTGAGCAGTTGGGGGCTCTGTCATACAATGGGAGGTTGAACGGTGTCGATTCACCTAGGGCTGCGTTCTCCCTGCAAATCCTCCGAGAGTTGGGGCAGAGCGTAGTACGAGAAATGGAGAGAAAGGGAAGCAGCGACGGCGGTGATTGACAGTTGCGCATCGTGGAACTACCGAAGGGCTGTTCAGGCTCTCGCTCTCTCTCCCTTATCCTCTCCCTTTGTTTCGCTTTCCCTTTCCCTTTCCCTTTCTCTCTTTCTCTTTCCCTTTTCCTTTCTCTCTTTCTCTTTACCTTTCCCTTTTCCTTTCTCTCTTTCTCTTTCCCTTTTCCTTTCTCTCTTTCTCTTTCTTTCCTTTTCCTTTCTCCTCTTTCTCTCTCTTGTCCATCTCGCTCTCTCTCTCCCTTATCCTCTCCCTTTCTTTCGCTTTCCCTTTCCCTTTCCCTTTCTCTTTCTCTCTTTCTCTTTCCCTTTTCCTTTCTCTCTTTCTCTTTACCTTTCCCTTTTCCTTTCTCTCTTTCTCTTTCCCTTTTCTTTTCTCTTTCTTTCCTTTTCCTTTCTCTCTTTCTCTCTCTGTCCATCTCCTCTCCTCTCTCTCTCTTTCTCTCTCTCCCTTTCCTCTATCTCTTTCGCTTTCCCTTTCTTTCCCTTTCTCCTTCTTTCTCTTTCCCTTTTCCTTTCTCTCTTTCTCTTTACCTTTCCCTTTTCCTTTCTCTCTTTCTCTTTCCCTTTTCCTTTCTCTCTTTCTCTTTCCCTTTTCTTTCTCCTTTCTCTCTCTGTCCCATCTCGCTCTCTCTCTCTTTCTTCTCTCCCTTATCCTCTCCCTTTCTTTCGCTTTCCCTTTTCCTTTCTCTCTTTCTCTTTCCCTTTTCCTTTCTCTCTTTCTCTTTCCCTTTCCCTTTTCCTTTCTCTCTTTCTCTCTTTTCCTTTCCCCCTTTCTCTCTTTCTCTTTCCCTTTTCCTTTCTCTCTTCTCTTCTTTTAACCTTTCCTTTTCCTTTCTCTCTTTCTCTTTCCCCTTTCCTTTCTCTCCTTTCCTCTATTCCCCCTTTTTCCTTATCCTCTCCTTTCTCTCTCTGTCCCATCTCGCTCTCTGCTCACCATCCTCCTTTCTTCCCTCCCTCTCTCCCCTTTATGCCTGCTCCTTCCTCTTTATTCTTTTTTTTGCCCTTTCCTCCTCCTTTCCCTTTCTTCCCCTTTCTCTTTCTCTTCCACTCTCTGTCATCTTTCCTTTTTCCTTTCTCTTTTCCTCTTCTTACACTAACCTTTCACTTTTCCCTTTCTCTCCTTTTCTCTTTTCCCCTTTTCCTTTTCTTCTCTTTATCGTCTTGTTTCCCTTTTTCCTTCCTCTCTCTTTGCTCTTCTGTCCATACTCGTAAGGCTCTACTCTCGTCCTGTTCTCTGCTCATCGTTCGCCTGTATCTACTCTCGTTGTCTTGTCCTTGTCGCTTTTCACCCTTTATCCCTTGTCCCTTTCTCTCCTTTCTCTTCTCTTATGTCCCCTGATTCTTCCTTTCTCTTCTTTACTCTTTCCTTTTTTCCTTTCTCCTCTTTCTCTTTCCCATTTTTTTTTTTATTTCCCTTTCCTCTCTTTGCTCTCTTCTGTCCATGAAAGAGCTCGATCTGACTCATGAGTATTGCGTCTACCCTCTTCCGCTCTCTCTCTCATTCTCCCACTCTGGCTCACTCTCTCCGTCTCTTCTCCTCTCTGGTCTTCATGTCCTCTCTCTCTCGTCTCGTCCGCTCCTTCGATCTCCTCTCCTTCTCTCTCTCTCTCCTCTCTCCCTGCTCTCCTCTCTCCTTCTCCCCTTCTCCCGATCTCTCCTCTCCCCTCTACTCTCTCGTCTCTCTCTCTCTCTCGCTCCCAGTCTCTCGTCTCTCTCTCTCTGGTCTGTCTCTCGTCCTCTCTCTCTGTCTGTCTCTCCTCCTCCTCTCATGTCTGTCTCTCTCATCCCTCTCCCCTCTCTCTCGCCTCTCCCTCTCCCTCTCCGCCGCTCCCGCTCCACCCTTTACCTCTCCAGGCCTCAGTCATCTCTCTCATGCTCTTCTCTCTACTCTAGAGGAAGAAAGCGGACCCGAGTAGTACGCCGTGCTCTGTAGGGCTGGCCGTGAGTGCTGGCTCGTACCCTCTCTCTCTCTCTCTCTCCTCTCTCTCCAACAGCGACTATCGCGGCGTTGGTCGATATATAGCTCCGATGGGAATTTGCCCAGTTGGAGGTAATAGAAGTCATGGGCGTACTTCTGGTGAAGGGCGGGTCGTGCCCGGTTTTCGGGAGGGAGTACGTATATGTCATGTACCTCATCTTCATATCTCTCATCTCTTCTCCGTCTCTCTCTCATCTTCTCTCCTCTCATTTTTTCTTCTCTCTTCTCTCTCTCTCTCTCTCTATCCCTCCTTAACTGCCCACTCTCTCCTCCATTCCCATCTTCCATTCCTCATCCTCCATCTCTCTCTCCTCTCCTCTCTTCCTCTCACTCTCCTCTCTCATCACCTCCTCCCTCGTCATCTCTGCTCTCGTCTGTCCTCTCTCTCTCTCCTCTCCTCTCTCTCTCTCCCGTCCTCCTCTCTCCCGACTCTCGCCCTCCCTCGCCCGCTCCCCCTCCCGCCCTCTTTCCCTTCTCATCTCTGCTCTTGCCAGTACTCTCTCTCATCATCTGTCCGTTCTCTCTCTCTCTGTCCGTCTCCTCTCTCTTTCTTCTCTCTCTCGTCTCTGTCGTCTCTCTCTCTTCTCTCTCTCTCTTTCTCTCTCTCTCTTCCTCTCTCCTTCTCTCTCTCTGTCCGTCTCTCTCTCTCTCATCTCTCCTCTCTCGTGTCTCTCTCTATCTCTCTCTCTCTCTCTCCTCTCTCTCTCTCTCTCTCTCTCTCTCTTCTCTCTCTCCTCTCTCCTCTTCTCGTCTCTCTCTCGCTCTCTCTCTCTCTCTCTCTCTCTCTCCTTCTCTCCTCTCTCTTCTCCCCTTCTCCTCTCCCTCCTCCCTCTCCCTCTCCCTCTCCCTCTCCCTCTCCCTCTCCCTCTCCCTCTCTCCTCCCCCCTCCCCTCCCCCTCCCCCCCTCCCCCCCCCTCCCCCTCCCTCCCTCCCTCTCACGGTATTAGTTCCCGCCATTGACTTTTTGAAGCCTGCAAGCTGAAAAACTTGACTTTCATGTAGTGGAATCCTTATGGTGTGGGTGAGGTGAGAGACAGGGAATAAACCATGAGCTTGTTTTGTGTTCTCAACTAGGAATTATAGTCAAGAGTTTACAGAATTTCTTTCTTCACACGAAGGGCTCTGTTGCGGCGCTGACTAGCATGGTGCTGGCTCTGCTCATAGTCAGTTGCGACTTTGGATTCGTTCTCATGACAAGTGTTGATGACTAATGAAGCCAAAATCATACTTTCTGATGTAAAATTTCGCTTCTGAATTTTATTTCTTTACTTTGCCTTACTTCTGTGTAGATAATCCCTATTCTTTTGAGATGAAATGGTATTGGTGTTAAACAATGACTATGAAAAGCAAGAATTGCATTACAAGAATGAATGATCCTTTAGCTGATGTTCACTTTTCTTACTTTGTATTTTCTTTTCAGTTCCAGGAAGGTGTTCTTTCAGATAATGGTAAGTACAGCATTTAACTTTATTGTGTGTATGTTTTGAAATATCTAGAGGGGAAACAGCTAGCACGTTACATTATATTATTTTTACATCATCTTAAATCTATTTTGCTTCGATAAGATATCTACTCTGCGGTTAAAGATCCTTACCATAATATATAGTGTATTATAGCATCCACATGGTTGTGTCAAGTAAACCATTACCGGTGTCACACATCTGATGGCCCTCGTTTCAACTTTGTTACGAGATCTGCCGAGATCTGCTTTACAGACCGCGCCCATTATGACGCTGTTCCACCCATGTTAAGGACCTCATCCTTTTGCTGGGTCGCTTTAACAACTCTCTCTGTAAGTAACCATCC
>NW_020869262.1:87182-92182 GCF_003789085.1 Penaeus vannamei | reverse complement strand
GATTTTCGGAATGCCGTATATTGAAATAATTAGCTGAGATCAAGTTTACATGATCAAGTAGTAAAGTGACATCGTAAGATAAGGTTGATTTAGCAGCGTTCTTGGATAATACTATTTAATAACGGCATATTATTCCTGTTCTGTTGGTAAAACTGGTAGCTTATGCACCGCTTCAAGAATGATCTCATTATCTATGGCAACAGCAATATTTCGTATGGAATATTACTTCCCTACCCTGACTATAGATCACTTTCATGATGAGTAGTTATGTAACTTGTTTTGTGTGTTCTACCTTGACAAGCAGTTACAGACAGATTCTGTAAATAGTCATGACCTTTTTCTCTACAAATCATAAAGACAAACCCAAGTGAATCATTCATACATGTCAATGTAACAGGTCTTATTCTCATATAACAGAATATAACAGAATCATTATCGCCAGCCAGTTGTGGATAAGGTCGCTGGGTGTGGTTTCCCATGCCCGCAGACGGACGTCGGGGAAGCGTCATCATTTCACTAATGAGTTGCCGGTCATTCATTCATTCAGATTCCTTCTTCCACTCGATAGTCGGGGTTCAGCTTTTTCCGCTCGTCCTAATGATATGATATAGTGCAGAACAGAATCTTACAACTCTGCTAACTAGTGTGAACGAGTCAGAGCCACTCAGAGTGCTTAGAGCGAAGGTTAGAGGTCCTTCCAGCATCGTGGAACAACCGTCAGTGTTAACGTCGATGGTTCCCTAGTAGAAGGCGCTACTAGCATTGCTAGTGGAGCTGATTGGCAATTTTGCAAGTATTGATTAATAATAAATCTTTTGTGACAGGGTATTATCAATGCTAGTATAAAGTATGGTCTAAAGGGAAAAAATAAACATACACTCTTCTTCTGTCTTTCTCCGCCTTTCCGTCGTCTGCCTCCGTCACCTCATTTTCCACCTCTTCCTTCTCCCCCTCTCCCCCCTCCTCCTCCTTTATCTTCTATTCCTAATCTTTTCTATCTCCTCCTCCTCCCTCCCTCGTCCTCCTCCTCTATGCATATATTTATATATGTGTGTGTTTTTTTTATGTATCTGTCGATATATAAATACATTCAAAAAAGACTAGAACGGAAGTGGACATGGAAGTCGCCATATAACGTCAAAAACGAAATTGACTTAATGTTGGCAGCGACCACAATGGACAGAGGCGAAATTAAATGAAATATCAGAAGGGAAAGTAACAAACATAAGAAAACTGAAGACAAATTTTGCTAGGTAACTAGAGACGTACCTAAAATCACAACAGACGAATTAAAATGATCGCTTAAAGGCATAAAGAGAGGGAAAACACCAGGTGGACGGAATTAGTATAGACCTTATAATAGATGCAGGAGAAATCGCAACAGTGAAACTAGCCAAACATTTTAACAAATATAATGGAAAAACCGAAAGCATGGGAAAATGCAACAATTATTTTGATACATAAAAAGGGGGACAAAAAGGATAAAAAAAACTACCGACCCATAAGCCTCCCTTCAATTACTTACAAACTATTCACAAAAGTCATCACAGCTCGCATCTCTGGCAGTCTGGATTCCAACTAGCCAAAAGATCAGGCAGGCTTCCGCAATGGATTCTCAACAGACCACATCCACACGCTCACCCAAATAAGAGAAAAAATAAACGAATATAGGAAACCCCCGTGTATGGTTCATCGATTACGAAAAGTCATTTGAAGCTATTCGAAGACAGGGGGATAGAGGAGGTATTTTGTAAAATATTGGAAGATATATATAAGAAGATGGGACAGCAACCATCATGCTCGACACGGAAACCGATGTTACCAATTAAGAAAAATTTTCTCTTCAGTGAATTAGCAAATGAAATGTAATAATTAATAAGTAGAGAAAGTCAAAGTCGGATTTAGGATGAAAAAAAAGACTTCATGTTCAACAGTATCCCCCAGTCCCCATCCCCATTATCCCTTTCTCCCTCCCCATCCCCATTATCCCCTTCTCCCTTTCCATCCCCATTATCCTCTTCTCCTCCCATTATCCATCCCCCATCCCATCCCTCTCCTCCCCATCCCCATTATTCCCCTCTCCCTCCTGATTATCCCCCCTCCCTCCCCATTACCCCTCACTAAATCCCCCCCCTCCCCATCCCCATTATCCCCTTCTCCCTCCCCATCCCCGTTATCCCCTTCTCCTCCCCATCCCCATTATCCCTTCTCCCTCCCATCCCCATTATCCCCCTCTCCCTCCCCATTACCCCCTCCCCTCCCTATTATCCCCCTCCCCATCCCATTATCCCCTCCCTCTCCATTATCCCCTCTCTCCCCATTACCCCCTCCCCATCCCCATTATCCCCTTCTCCCTCCCCATCCCCCACTATCCCCTTTCTCCCCTCCATTATCCCTCCCCATTCCCCATTATCCCCTTCTCCCTCCCCATCCCCACTATCCCCCTCTCCCTCCCCATTATCCCGCCTTCTCCCTCCCCATCCCCCTCCCATCCCCCATCCCATTATCCCCCTCATCCCCTCTCCCATACCCTCCCCTTATCTCCCTCCCCATCCCATTATCCCCTCTCCCTCCCATGCCCCATTATCCCCTTCTCCCTCCCGCATCCCTATTATCCCCCTCCCCCTCCCCATCCCATCATCCCCTCCCTCCCCATCCCCCATTATCCCCATCCCCTATCCCTCCCCATTACCCCCTCCCGCATCCCCATTAATCCCCCATTATCCCCCCGTCCCCATCCCCATTATCCCCACCCCTCCCCATCCTATTCATCCCCTCTCCCTCCCATCCCCATTATCCCCCTCCCCCTCCCCATTATCCCCCTCACCCATTACCTCCCCATTACCCCTCCCCCACCCCATCTATCCCCTTCTCCCTCCCCAATCCAATATCTTCTTCATCCCTCCTCCCCATCCCCATTATCCCCCCTCCCCCATCCTATTATCCCCTTCTCCCATCCCATTATCCCCATTATCCCTTCTCCCCTCCCCATCCCATTATCCCATTCCCATCCCTCCCCATCCCCATTACCCCTCCTCATCCCCATCCCATTATTCTTCTCCCTCCCCAACTCCCCATTATCGCCCGTTCTCCCTATCCCCATCCCCATTTATCCCCCCTTCCATATTATCCCCCCTCCCCTCCCCATTACCCCCTCCTTCCGCATCCCCATTATCATCCCTTCTGCCTCCCCACTCCCTCATTACCCCCTCTGCCTCCCCATCCCCATTATCCCTTCTCCTCCCTCATTATCCCCATCCTCCCCATCGCCCATTATCCCCTTATCCCCCATCCCATCCCATTACTCCCTCCCTCCCCTCCACACTCTCCCTCCCCACATTCCCGCTCTCCCTCCCATTATCCCCCTCCCCCACCCCATTATCCCCCTCCCCAATTATTCATTATCGGCCCATCCCATAGGTCCCATTCCCCTCCCGCATTACCTCCCCCTCCCATTAACCCCCGATCGTCCCCATCCCCCATCCCCATTATCCCCTTTCTCCCTCTCCATCCCCATTATCCCCCTCTCCCTCCCCATTATCCCCCTCCCTCCCCCCCTACTATTCCCTCCCCTCCCCATTATCCCCCTCCCCACCCCCATTATCCCCTCCCCATTTCCATATCCCCTACCCATCCCTATTACCCCTCCTCCCTCCCATTACCCCCTCCCCATTACCCCTCCTCCATTACATCTCCCCATCCCTTATCCCCTCCCCATTATTCCCTTCCCTTCCCATCCCCATTATCCCCTTCTCCCTCCCATCCCCATAATCCCATCCCTATTATCCCCCTCCCCTCCCCCATTACCCCCTCCCCTATATCCCTCCCTTCTCCCTCCTATTATCCCCCATTATCCCTATTATCCCCTTCCCTCCCTCCCCATTTATCCCCCTCTCTCACCCCTACTATCCCCCTCCGCCCCCCATTACCCCCTCCCCATCCCTATCATCCCCCTCTCTCCCCATCCCCATTTATCCCCCCCCCCTCCCATCCCTATTATCCCCTCTCCCCCCCATCCCATTATCATCCCATTATCCCCCTTCCCCATCCAATTATCCCCTCCCCATTACCCTCCCCATCCCATTATCCCTTCTCCCTCCCATCCCCATTATCCTCCCTCCCTCCCCATTCCCACATCCCATCCCCATCCTATTATCCCCCTCCCCATCCCCATTACCCCCCCATCCCCATCCCTTATCCCTCCCCTCCCCATCCCATATCCCCCCATCCCCATTATCCCATCCCCTTATCCCCTCCCCATCCCCATTACCCCCTCCCCCATCCCCAATATCCCCCCCCTCCCCCCCCATTATCCCCTCCCTCCCTCCCCATTATCCCTTCTCCCTCCCTATTATCCCCCTCCCCATCCCCATTATCCCCCTCCCATCCCCATTACCCCTCCCCATCCCTTATCCCCCTCCCCCCCCATTACCCCCTCTCCATCCCAATTATCCCCTTCTGCCTCCCCACCCCCATTACCCCTCCCTCCCCATCCTCATTATCCCTTCTCCCTCCCATCCCCATTATCCCCTCTCCCTCCCCATCCCCATATCCCGGCCCTCTTATCCCCCTCCCCATCCCCATTATCCACCCATCCCTATTACCCCCTCCCATTACCCCCTCCCCCCCTCTCCCCATTACCCCCCCCATCCCCATTATCCCCCTCTCCCCAGTATTTCCCCTCCCCTTCCCCATCCCCATTATCCCTCTTCCCCTCCCCATCCCCATTATCGCCCTCCCCCTCCCCTTCCCCACCACAAGGCCCGCCGCCCAGCAACCCGACCCTCACTCGCAGCTCAGCATCCGCCCTGATGAGGCAGCGAGCGGCTGATCAAGTCAGCGAGCGCGCCCGCATCCGCCGCCCATCAGTCAACCCGGCGGAAAATTTTCCTCCTCCGCACATGGCGAGTCACACAGCCGGGCTGCCGTTGCACGAGGACCGCGGGGACGACGCTGGTGATGACTGGCGATGGTGACGAGGGGGAGAAATGTTGGTGATG
>NW_020869262.1:69682-74682 GCF_003789085.1 Penaeus vannamei | reverse complement strand
GCCGTACTTCTTCACGGCTTCCTGGAACCTGTGAAGGACGTGTGACTTCAGTGAACCACTACTTTATACCCTCAGTAAAGGATTGCGTTTCATTCCTATACAGTCCTTCGTTTCATCATTCCTATTTTCCCTGTTTCTCCTCCTGTTCTGTCATCACTCCCTTCTGTACCTCATCTTCTAGTGCTCCTACTCCCTTTCTTTTAGTTCCACTTCTCCACTTTCACCTCCTGTTCCGCCAACAGCACCACCTCCCTCTACCCCCTAACCCTCCAACTCTTGCCCAATCCTCCCTGCTTCCCGCGCCTTCCACTTCCCTCAGGATCCTAATCCATCGGGCACTTTCCCTCCTCCCGTCTTCCCCCACGCCCTCCTCCGCCATACCTCTGAATATTCTCCATGAGCTTGAAGGACCCGCCTGAGGTCTGGATCTTCTTGACCGAGTTGGGCTGCAGCTTGTTGATGAGGTTGCACAGGATTACGCCGTCGCGGAACACGTCCTCGAAGTTGCCTGGGGGGAGCTTCTCGCCGAGGACGGCCTCCACCCACGCCATCACCTCGGCCTCGAGCTCCTTATTGCGACCCTGGAGTGGAGGAATAGAAGGAGGTTTAGGAATGCGTACATCCTGAACTGGGGTTTATATGCTTCACAGCAATTACTTTTTTCCTTGTCTTTATTCGATCTGTCTGTGTTGTTGAAGACTGAAATAGTTCCTATAGGTGTAGATTTACCATGCTGTGTTTCAAAGCTTCATTCAGGGACCGAGGCTTTGTTCATATCGAGTGGAACTATTCTGCGCATTTTCTGTGCCTATATTCAGTATCTACAAGCATTTTGATTACAGTATTCATATATGTTGTCAGCGTTTACAGTTTTAATTAGAGTATTTATTTATGCATCAAGTGTGCAGGAAAGCTTGAATTAAATGTGAACCTATATACGAGTGAGTGTAGTAATCTGATTAATGTATATGCCAGTGTGTATAAGGGTTTGTATAAAAAGTTTACGCAGCGCCAGTGTATGTAGGGTAATGTTCTTCTATAAAAAAAAGCAAAAACAGATAAGGATCAACGGTATTCCCAGACTATCCGTTGCCGAAACACTTGATTCCTATATGCTGCGCATATGTTTCGTCCGTTAATGCTGTACTTGTAGTATTTTTCTGTAGAATTCGCAATGAAATTAGAATGAAAGGAGTAAGATATGACATTCATACACACACGTGTGTGTATGTGTGTTTGCGTGCGTGCGTGTATATATATATATTATATATATATATATATATATATATATATATATATATATATATATATATATATATATATATATATATATATATATATATATATATATATATATATATATATAATATATATATATATATATTATATATACATATATATATATATATATATATATATATATATATATATATATATATATATATATATATATATAATATAATATGTATATGTATATATATATATATATATATATATATATATATATATATATATATATATATATATATATATCATATGTATATATATATATATATATACATATATATATATATATATATATATATATATATATATATATATATATTAGTCTAGACGAAAAGAGTAGGGCATAGCCGCATCCTGCTCTTCCCAGGCGTCATCGCAACCGCTGACATATGCGCGGCAGGTGTTGTATCGCGCACACCTGTTCCGAAATCTCGTGGCAGACTTATTTCCGACGCTCTTAGAAAAAAAATATATATACTTCTCGTATTTAGTGGCATCTGAACGTCGTATGTCACTTTTTTGAGGGGAGGAGCAGCTGGGTAGATGAAATATGAAAAATGGTTAGTGCTCAGTAAAGTCCTCGGTTCGATAATGATTAAATATTTTAAACCTTTTTGCAGAATTTTCGGCATTCATAAAAAAATTAAAATGTCCACCGATTAACATGACCGGATAATCGAAAATAAACTTGAAGGGTCATGCGATATTTCGGTCGAGAGGAGAAAACACTCATAAAACCAGATCATAAAACATTAATATCAACCCTATGGCATGTTACAGCGGTTATTTTTGCATAGTTAACCGAGGGGATGCGATACCCGAAATAGCTATTGGCAGCGGTATAGCGCTAGTAGCGGTATTACGATACTATAGGGAAAATAAAGATAGTACTATAGCGTAGTAACGACTGTTTGTAGTATCGTTGAGTCTTAAAGGTGTTATTCAGTTGTGATGCCTGCTTTCGTTCGTCTGTTGTAAACCAAAGATTCTTTGAAAGTTTAATGATTTTCATAATTAAATTACAGATTATTAGATGTCATAAAACAACTGCATCGAAAAGAGTCAGGTGAAAGGTGTCAGTTTCTTTTCACTATCAATTTGTTTGCAATGAAAAAGAACACAGAGACGAAGATAACAATCAACGATGTTTTCGCATGTGTCGGAGTAAATCTCAATGCAGAGGTGATAGAGATGACAGGAAAGGATAAAGAAGCAACCTGTCGGACAGGGATGCGAAGGATCAGGAGCAGCTGATAGTTACATGAAGAAGGCAATTGAAGAAATTGCCACACATTACCAAAGCATTACACTGAACTATAGCAAACGCTTGGTATAACATCCAAAAATGTATGACATGTTTAGCCTCACCTTCACTTCTGCTCTAGCAACCTTTCTTTCTCCTTTTCCTTCACTTTCTCTCTTCTCTATTGATAGGATTCTTATTGCCCATGTTATGATGTTATCATCGTAACTGTTGTTTGTTATTACCTTTTCATTCTTGTTATTTTAGAAAAAAAAATATATGCTATCTATCGTTCTGGGTATCATTATCATTATTATTGTCATCATTACTCTTACCATTGTCATTCGTATCACTATCAGAACTTTTTGCCACGTACTGTGCCCTCCCCCGACCTTTCCCTTTTCCTTTTTTCATTCCCTTTCTCACTTCCTCATCCTTCCCCTTCCTCCTCCTACTCTCCTCTTCCTCTTCTTCCTCTCATATCTCACCCCACCGCCTTTACCCTAGTATCCTCATCATCATCATCATCTTCCCCCCCCCCCCCTCCTCCTCTTCGCTCTTCCCCCGTTTCGGACCCCTCAGTCCCTCACCTCCACTACCTTCTCTCCCCCTCTCCCCCAACCGCCTGACCCCTCCCTGCCCCCCCCCCCCCTTGCCCTCCCCAAAAGGCGGAATTCCCCATTTCATCGCCAACCAAGCCAGCTCCGTCTCTTGAACAGAAAGGAGTGCCCTAACTTGGCAACTTCCCTATCCGCGTTTGCCAAAAAGGAAATTAGAGAAGAAAGTCTTAGCTCTCCTTCTCGCATCATCTCCTTATCGCGTCGTCTCTTCCTCTTCCCTTCGCCCCTCTCCGTCTTCCTCATTCCCCCTTTCCTTTTTCCTTCACAACTCTCATCTGTTTCTGTCTTGGTCTTTCTATCTTTCTCTCTCTCTCTCTCTCTCTCTCTCTCTCTCTCTCTCTCTCTCTCTCTCTCTCTCTCTCTCTCTCTCTCTCTCTCTCTCTCTCTCTCTCTCTCTCTCTCTCCTCTCTCTCACCCTTCTTTCTTTCCCTTGGTCTCACCTGTCAGCTTATTTGTCATTACCATTTTTCATTTGGTTCCGTCTGGCACTGCCTCATTTTTTTATTTTTTTCCCCATAGTTTCGTCCCCTCCTCAACGTTTCTTCTTCCTCCTTTCCCCATTCTCCACATTCTCTTCCTCTCCAGAATTGTCTTCCTCCTTTTGTCCTCATTCTCCTCATTCCACTTGTATTCCTCCCCATATTTCCCTTCCCCCTCCCATTCTCTTCTTCCTCCTCTTTCACATTCCTCCTCCTCCTCCTCCTCCTCCTCCTCCTCCTCCTCCCTATGCCAAGTGCAGCACCTGTCTTCTTCAAGGCCTCATGTTCTGTTGACTTCCGGCATAAAGTCAACACAAAACATATTGAGGCAGAAGGCTCGGGGGCGAGACAGGTGGTTCGAGCGTGTTCAGGTGTAGGTGGCTGAGTGGGATTTCCTGTTATTGTTTATCTTTTTATCTCTTGTAGTCTCTTCGTAAAAGCTATCCCGCTTTTAGTTTGTTTGTTTACATATTTTTTCCCCATATCTCTTTCCTATTTCCCTTCATTCAGCTGTTCATAAGCACTGGCATCAGTGTCACCATTATCATTGACACTGCCGATGTTGATGGAAGACGACTGGCGAACAACTTCAGCAAAATGGAAGAGCAGAAGGCAAAGAAAAGAATGAACGGTGGATGAGATAGTCTGATATCTAGATGGAAAATAGGTAGATAGATAGGCACATAGGTCAAATAACTTGATTGTTGATTAAACGGAAAAAGAAAAGGAAATGGATATGAAATGGAAAAAATCCTCCCAAAAGAAAAGCTTATTCTATTTTATCTCATCTAATTAAGTCCTATTCTATCCACTGAAGAACAATTTCATTCTATTCCATTTCCTCCCTTTTCGAAAAAAATGAAACAGCATTAACGCGATTTTCTTGATTTATAGGAGAATAAGATAATTAAAATTAATGCATTTTCTGTAAATTGCGGGTACATGACATTGGCATTGTGGTGGCACTCTTTTGGCGCTGTGCTGACACTGTGTTAATCTCCTGTCATGCCGATCCCACGCACTCGAAGCTGAGTCAGAGAAGCGTCGTCACGTCTTGCCAATTTCGTCAGTTCAAATTATGACAATCAATGGCATTTTGGGCTGAATAGTGTTATTGTTGTTATTGCGGAAGTCGACAATGCTATTTTTACTTATATTAAAAATATATATATTATAATATAATATATATATATAATATAATATATATAATATATTATATATATTATATATATATATATATACACACACACAATATCTACATACATATATATATATATATATATATATATATATATATATTATATATATATATATATATAGTATATAATATTATATACACATGCATACATATATATATTATATATATATTAT
>NW_020869262.1:62059-65392 GCF_003789085.1 Penaeus vannamei | reverse complement strand
TGTGTATGTATATATATACTATATATATATATATATATATATATATAATATATATATAATATATATTGGTATTATATATATATATACCTATATTACTATATATTATATATATATATAATATATTAGTATATATATCGCTTGCTACACATTGGTATGGCAGCGCCATAATCGTCACCCGATTATGGTGTAGAGTATCCTTTTTGTTATATATATGATTAAAACTCCTATGGTATGTGTTGTTATGAACTCTGTTTGACACGTTTATAATTAATAGCATGATAATGATAATGAATGTCTTAATGATAAACATTAAGATATTACGAATGATGTTAATGATATTGGCTAAACTGATAATCATTATGATCATATTATTATTGTTGTTCTTAACTTTGCTATTATCATCATCTTTATTGCATAGACCGATATCGGGACATCGTAGAGTGTCCGAATTGAATCTCCGATTCTGCATTGCAAAAACTCACTCTACGTTTTGAGCTGCTATATATGTTGATTAATGTGATATTTTTTTCCGAAAAAAGTTTCTAAATCAATTTGGAATTTGAGAATGATCACGAAAACAAGGGTGACGGCAGGGGTCAGGCATGTTCAAGTACTGTGTAACAGTCATAGTATTCACATTTAGATTCCATTAGTTCATATGTCATTGAACAACTAATATTGAACATTGTTGCTGACCGAGTCTAACACGATCTCGTTATCCTTATCTTCTGCCTTATCCCCCAAAGTGATTATCTTTGTTCTTATTTTTGTTTTTGGCTTTCGAAAACTTAAACACGCACGACTTACCGGCATGTTTGGTTGTATGTGACCGAAGGACTGTGAAGGGCTTGTGCGACCGCCACCAGGCTGAGGAAGAGACTGTTTGCCGAAGGGAAGAGACGACGCCCGTTTGGCACCAGGAGAGGGCTGGTGGGCGGATGGGCGGAGGCTTGATGGGCGCCGAAAACGATGCGATGGGAGGTGAGGAGCGGAGAGGGGGAAGGGAGGGACGACGGTAACGTGGTGGGTGGGTGGCTGCTGCCAGGGTAGGTCGGTGGGCGGCTGAGGGCGGGATGGGGGTTGTGGCACAGGGTTTAAGAGGTTGAAGAGAATTTGGGGGAGAAGGAGGGAAGGGGTATGGAAGTGTGGGGGGATGGGGGAGGAGGAGGTGGCGGGAGGGAGAAGGCATAAGAGCAGGGATGCGGGGGTGGATGAGAGGGCGGAAGGCGCGACAAGTAAGGAGGTGGAGGGGCGAGGAGGGGGGGAGATGGGGTTGGGGCGCCTTAAGATGCCACCTTCGGCGTCACATGTGGCACTAGAGGTAAGATGAAGGGGGGAGGCAGGCGAAGACAGAGGAGAAGGAGAGGAATGGAGAGATTAGCGAAGAGGGGGGAATGGGAGAGTAAGAGAACGTATTAGAAAGAGGAAGAATAGACAAATGAAATTAGAAGAAGAAAAAAAAAACAAGCGAGGGCGAAAGAGAAAGAAAATGAAAAAGACAAAGGAGGTAAGACGACGAATGAAAGAGAGAAGCGAAGTGAAGGCGGGAAATGGGGTATCAAATGAAGGAAAAGGATGAAAAAAGAAGAGGAGGAGAAACTTGAAAGAGAATAAAGGAAAGGGAAAAAGAGCAGAGGAAAGAGAGAAAACGATAAGCAAGAGAGAAAAAAGGAGAGGAGAGTAAGAGAGAATTAATGAAAAACAAAATGGGAAAGAGTAACAAGAAGGAGAGGAGGAGAGAGGGTGTTCCAAGCGAAGGGAAGAGGAGGAAGATAAAGCGAAAGACGAAAAAGCTATAAAAAAAAAGAGGAAGGGAAGGGCAAGACGAACAGAAGATGATGCCATCGCCTGCATCCTCCTTGAGATGAGAGGATCGCCGGAAGCTGCTGTTTGGGCTTTCTATTTCTGCCGTCTTAGGCCTCCGCGGCTAACACAGCGAAAGACTTTGTAGAATTCATCGCCATTGATTTAAGATAAATTGTTCTTTTTATTCAGTTTGATATGATTTCGTTGTATTTCGTTTATTTGAATTTCATTTTAGTCAAGTTGATTTTGATCGGATTTCGTTGCCACTGATTTAAAATGACTATAATCATATATTGTTCCAGTTGTCTATTTACATTTTCCGATGTTACTATCTGAGAAATGATTTTATTCTGCTTCAGATCTTGATTTTTTGTGATGAATAGAGGAACAACTGAAATAATTGATAGCCATGAAAAAGTACTAATAATTTTTGTGGCCTAATTAAAATTGATGACTATGCATTAATAAATTAAAATGAAATTAATGTATTTATCAATTTAAATGTGCGTGCGCATGTGTGTTTTGCATGTATAAGTATAATTCATGTTTCCCATCCAGTCAGGTGAACTTCTAATTTCTAACCATTCCTTTTTTAATGAGGAATTCCAGATCTATTTTCTTTTTTGCCTCTATAACTATCATATTTCTTCCATCCCTTGCTTCATCCCCTGCTTCTTCCTTTTATTCAATTCTTCCCTTTTTCCTCTTTACCCATTAGTCTGACCCAGTCGGTTCATCAACATCACTTGTCAAACATCCTCATTTAAGCGTTTTTTTATGAAGCTTGATCTCAGGGGCAGGAATATATTTTTTTTTTATGAACAAAAAATCATGGGTACGTGTGCGTGTGTGTCCTTGAGTGTGTGTGTGTGTGGTTGGTGACTCGAATATTCTTGCACTTGGAAACCCCTTAAATAGGAAGAGCACCTGTCTTTATGGGCGTCACCTTGATCCAGCTAAAGAGAAAGAGAGAGAGAGAGATAGAGAGAGAGAGAAAGAGAGAGAGAGAGAGAGAGAGAGAGAAATGGGAGGAAAAGACGGAAATAAGGAAAGGAAAAGAAAGACAGGCACTCTCAAAATTATATCTGCGAAGATGGAAACAAACGAGACGAAAAGACGATGAGAAAAGATGGGTTTATAATTATATATAGCAAGACACATATACAATATATGTATTATATTATATATATTATATATATATATATATATAGTATATATATATATATATATATATATATATATATAATATATATATATATATATATATATATATATATATATATATATATATACTATATATATATATATTATATATATATATATATAATATATATATATATATATATATATACAGCATATATATATATATATATATATATATTATATAATATATATATATATATATTATATATATATATATATATATAGATATATATATATATAATAATATATAGATAGATAGATAGATAGATAATATATATACATATATATAATATATATATATATATATATATATATATATATATA
>NW_020869262.1:42059-47059 GCF_003789085.1 Penaeus vannamei | reverse complement strand
TATCTGTTGCCATTATTCCATACATAAGAGATTATAGACCATACCCTATACATTCTTTATTACATAATACATACGAATACGCATCTAAGGACTTTCTAAAGTTTCAACTTTCAGAAAAATGAACAAATTGGCCCGAACAAGGAGAGAACACATAGCGAAGCACGCACAAGAGCGAAAACGAGTGGAGCGGAGAAAATGAAGAGAACAAGGAGAAAGAAATGAGAGAAAGAGAGAGAGAGAAGCAGAGAGAGAGAGACGAGAGAGTAGAGAAGAGAGGAGGAGGAGGAGAGGAGGAGAGGAGAGAGAGAGAGGGAGAGAGGAGAGAGGAGAGAGAGAGAGAAGGAGAGGAGAGAGAAGGAGAGAGGAGAGAAGAGGAGAGGAGAGAGAAAGGACCCGCCCCCGCAAAAGAGAAAACAATAAAATTTCCGGAGAAGAAGGCGGGACAGGGGGTAAGGGACAAAGAGCCGGAGAAATACGCGCCTACAAGTTAGAGTGACCAGAAAGAAATATAGAATAGATCATCCCTACCCCAAGTCGTCCCCGTTCTCTCTCTCCGTCATCCCTCTTAAAAACGTTTTTCTATTGTTTCCCCATCCTCCTAATACTATTCCTTGCACACTGTTCCTGGGCAGTGAACTTATGATGAATTTCGCACCCATTAAAAGATAATCACTCTTAAGACTAATAAAATTAGAGCGTAAAAATGGTAGATAAGAGGCAATAACGTCGGGCAGTGTCTGCTGCGGGCCCTCTCCTTTCAGATAACTTATATGTGTCATTCTGTGCTCTACTCTCTCTCTCTCTCTCATCTACTCATCTTCATCGGGGGTCCTCACCCCTCCCCATCTCTCCTCCTCCGCCCTCTCTCTCTCTCCCTCTTCCTCCCTCCTCTTCTCATCTCTCATCTATCTACTCTCTCTCTCTTTCTCTCTCTTTCTCTCTCTGCACCCCTCGTCGTTCGTCTCTCTGCGCATCGGGTGTCGGGGTCTCTCGGTCGTCGGTCGTCTCCTCTCTCTACCTCTCCTCTCATCCTTCCCTCTCTCTCTCATATCATTCTCTCTCTCTTCTTGTCTGTTCTCTTCTTTGTTTTTTTTTTTTTTCTTTTCCTTATCCCTCCTCTTCGCATTTTCTACCCCTCTGCTCTACCTCTCCCCTCCCTCTTCGATCCTCCTCTCGTCTCTGCTCCTGTTTTCTCTCTCTCGTCTCTCACTCCTCTCCCTCCCCCTCTCTCTTTCTCTTCTCTCATCATCTCATACTCTCAGTCATCTCTCTCTCTCTTCCCTCTTCTCCTCTTCTCTCCCTTCTCTTCTTCTTCTCCTCCATCCTCCATCTCCTCTCTTTCTTCTTTCTCTCTTTGAACCTCCTCCGGGGCCTCTCACTCCGGGTCTCTTTATCTCTTCTCTATCTTTCTTTTCTTCTTTCTTCATAATTACACACGCTGGTCCTGCGAGTACATCTCTCTCTCTCAGGGGGGGGGGATCTTCCTCTCTTCTCTCTTGGGTCTCGGTCGTCATCTCATACATCATTCTATTCAATCCATCTCTCCCTTCTTTCTCTCCTTCTTCTCTTCTCTTCTCTCTCTCTCTCTCTCTCTTATCTCTCTCTTTCACTCACTTCTTATCTCGCTCCCTGTGTGTGTGTGATGATGTGTGAGGGTGGTGTAGAATGATATGTCGATAGTGTAGATAGTGTGTGTGTGTGTGATGTAGATAGGATAGTGTAGTAAGTGAAATGATGATGATGTGTAGGTGTGGTGGTGTGGTGTGGGTGTGGGGTGGGTGGTGGGTGTGTGGGTGGGTGGGGTGGGGGGTGTGGGGGTGGGGTGGGGGGGGGCGGGGTGGGGTGATGTGTGTGTCGTGATAGATGTGTGTAAGATGTGTGTGAAGGTGTGGTGGTGTAGTGTGTGATAGTTTGATGTGTAGAAGTAGATGTTAGTGTGTGATGATCGTGCTCCGCATGTAGTAGTGTGTGTAGCGTGTGTGTGCTCGCCTGGTGTGTGTGTGTGGTTGGTGGGTGGTGGTAGTGGGTGTGCATAGTATATAGTAGTATAGTATAGTATGATAATATGATATAGAGGGTAGGTAGGTGAATATACGTGATAGTCGTAGGTAGGTATAGGGGTGAGGTATTATGAACATTATAACCTCTCCGATCGGGATTCCGATCCCTCGCGCCAATGCACGTGCATGCAAGCGGCCGCTCTACCACTCGTACACACAACACATACAGTGTCGTATACTATGAGGTAGTAGTATGAGGTAGTAGTGAGGCCCTTATATATTAATATATATTATTTTATTATATGGTAGGTAGTAGTGAGGAAGGTAGGGGGTGCGGGGTGAGGTGTAGGTATAGATAATATATTATATAATTATATGTATATATGTATACGTTATGTACATATGTATATATATGTATAATGTTTTTATATATAAATATATATATACATATATATATATATATATATATTATATATATATATAAATATTTACTATTTATATATATAATATATATATATATATATATATATTTATACATATGATATATATATATTTATATATAATATATATTAATTTATATATATATATATATATATATAATATATAATATATATAAACACAAACACGCACAAACACAAACACACAACACACACACACCAACACAGGCACAGCACACAGACACACACACAACACACACCATACACACACCACCACACACACGCGATACACATATACCATATATATAATAGTATATTATATATATATATATATATATATATATATATGTTAATATAGATTAATACATATATATTACATATATATATATATATATATATATATATATATATAATTTATATTATAATATATTATATCATTTACCTATATATATATTTATATATATATATAATATATAATATATATATATATACTTTATATTTATATATATATGTATATATAAGCATATGATAGGGGTGGGGGGGGGCGTACAATACATAAATAACATACATATTATATATAATAAATAATATATATATTTCACTATACCTTATACTACTATTTACCCCTACTCACTACTACCTATATATTTATATATCACTATCCTACTACTCACTACTATATATATACCTACTGCTATCACCTATATACCCTACCCTACCTTATACCTCCCCATAATAGGTAGTGAGACTACTACTATATCACTACCTCCTCTCTACCTACCTCCTCGTCACCCCCACTACATACTACTCTCACCCATACTATCAAATTATATATATATATAATATATATCTACCCCTATCAACTATATACTCCCTACACTACCCTCATCACCTACCTACCCCTATCACTACCTACCACCCAGCCTAAACCCTCATATCACTAGTTCATATATACCCCATACTGGTATACTACTACCCCTACCTATCTCATACATATATAACCTACTATTCATATACTACCCTCACTACCCTGCTATCATATGTCCTATGATCCATCGTATACCCTCACTGCTCATCTATCCTACTGCTACTACCCCCTCACTCGTACTACTCCGTCACCTACGTATAGTTATTCATTTATATTTATTTATTTTTATATTATATATATAATTTATATATATATATCCTATCATATACAACTCAAATCACGTCTACCAACGTTCTATCATCAGCAAACACAACACACACACACACACACAGGCACACTCAACAAAGACACACACTACACAAACACATACACACACACACACGGCACGCACACCCGCCCACTACAACACACCATCACATATACTATATATATATATCCTACTACTATATCATTCACTCTATCATACTACCCCTACCTACCTCTCACTACTATACCTCGTATACCTTATATGTGCTGTGTGTGCTACGCCCCCCCTCTTCGTTCTGTCGGCGTTGCTGTGTGTCATATACTACTAACTATACTACTACCCTCCTACCTCACCTATATATTATTTTATTCTACCCTATCATACTACTCACTATATATATATAACTATAATATCATTACCGATAATTTATATATCATATACATACATATATATACACTATATTCATTTATATATCTATACTCTATATATATATATTAACATTTATATATATATATAATATATAATATATATAAAATATTATATGCACATTTAACATACATTTAATATACACCTACATAACATACATATATAATATACTCATATATAGATATATATATATATATATATATTATACTTACTATATATATATATATATTACTTATATATCATACCCTTATTGCACTATATTATATTATATATATACTATATAGCATATACCTTATACCTATACTACCTCACCTCACTCCATACCCTACCTACTGTATACTCATATACCTATACCTCACTATATACCTATATATACCCCCCCTCTCTTCATAACCTATATACCCTCTATAACCTATATCCATTCGTATATCCCAACATATATATATATATTTTAATAATACTACCTAACTATATATATATATTACATATATATACTATATATGTATATGTATACTATAATGTATAATATTATTCTCTAACTAAAATATACTATATATATATATTTATATATAGGATTTATATATGTATATACTATCATACCATAATTTATACTTGTCATCATCATTACTACATATACTAATATATATCACTCATTATACTATATATATATACTCATACATTATACTATATACCTTATATATAATATGAAAAAAAAAAAAATATATATATATTGACGTTTACTATATATATATATATATATCTTTATATATATCATATATATATATCTAGTACAATACATAAATATATACTATTGTATTATATTACTATATTATCATATAACTATATATATAATATATATGCTATATACTACTACTAATGTTTTAATTTATAGTTACTCCTATGTCATACACCTGCATGCTTATAGATGATTTTAATCAAGAACTCATACAATACATTTCACA
>NW_020869262.1:19559-27059 GCF_003789085.1 Penaeus vannamei | reverse complement strand
ATATTTTAATTATTTATTTGTGTTTTATTAACCAAACTAGAGCAGATGTTCAATAAACCATGGTGCACTTAACATTTGAATAATACATAGTTGACATAACTAAACAGATAACATACGGTAAACCAGATACAGACATTTAAACAACTGATCTACCTGTTGAAGTGATTCAGGAAATGTAATAATGACAAATAGAGAGACATTTATACCCCAAATCAAATTATATGATTTAGTAATATGCTCTAAGTCTGTTCCCAAGTCCATCATTGTTCACAGTCTGACAGATTGTAATCAATGTAAATATCTCTTAATTGCAGGCGAAGGGGTCGCTAGCATTTGATCACCTATTAAAACACGCTTATATCCCCTACGCACAGGGTGACGCGAAAAGAACACTTACAACGTATGTCACTGCGTGTCGTAAAAGGCGACTATAAGAAGCTCCAGCAAACCGCACTGGAACAGCGTTGTAGGATGTGGCCCACCCTCTGCCCATCATGATTCACGTCTTAAACAACTGTTCCTGTTGAGTAAGCGATTAAAAGAACAAATGAATAAATGGAACATTGGTACCGAAATGTTGGAAACAGTACGACGTGGAAGAAGTCTGGGGCTGGTCTGGGGAAGGTCTAGGTCTAACCACTGATTTTGATGAAGGCTGAAAAAATACAATGGAATAAAACACGCTTATACACTGGGCAATGTCTTCATGAACATATCTGGCAAAATTTTGTTCATAAAACATATTCATTAGTGGGCTTAATGTCTTTACTTTTGTATCATATACTTAATTATATATGAATAATTCTTGGAATAAAACCAATGCCAGTACTGTACCAGTAGATTGCATTGTTGATAAATGTGTGTGAGTGTGTATGTGCGTGCGTGCGTGTGTGTGTGTGTCTATATATATATATATAATATATATATATATATAATATATTATATAGTATATATGTGTGTGTGTGTGTGTGTGTTGTGTGTGTGTGTGTGTAATATATTATATATATATATATATATATATATATATATATATATATATATATATATATATATGTATATATATACATATATATATTATATATATATATATATATATATATATATTATATACATATGTATACATATATACATACATATATACATACATATATGATATATTATATATATATATATAATATATATATATATATATATATATATATATACATGTATACATGAATACATACATATATACATACATACATATATGAATATATATATATATATATATATATATATATATATATATATATGTATGTATGTGTTGTTTGTGTGTGTGTGTGTATGTATGTATGTATGTATATGTATATGTATATATATATACATATATATATATATATATCATATATATATATACATATATACATACACACACACACACGTGTGGAATTCATGTTGAACGGATTGCAAAGGGAACGACGAAGGGAAGGGCAAGAAAACACACGAATATGCCGAAGGCCTTTTCACTATTGCTTCGTCAGGGCATATGCTACATGAGGTACATAGAGGAGTATATATACAACTACTGGGTGATCAGGTCACGTCGGTAATCAGGTGAGCGACGACCTTGGCTAGTTCATGGCTCCCCGTAGCGGTGTTGATGTTGTTAGTTGTATGAATGAACGCCGCTTACCATCTTCCTTTGTCGTGGGCCAGGCCTTGTTTTATGATGGAGGCCTGGGACCACTTCGGGAGGTGACCATCGGTGTCTGCGTGAACAACGAAAGCGCTTCTCGTGTCATGGCGTCGGAGAGCGCTGCGGTGTTGACTGATACGTTGTTCGTGCAGTCCTCGTGATGTCTCGCCTATGTATACCTTATCACAGCCCCCACAAGGTATGCTGTGCACCTGGCTGAGGGGTCTGTTGTGGTTTGATCTCTTCTCTCTCACGATGTCTCCGATCTTCTTGCCTGAAGACGTAGCTATCTTGAGAGTATGGCCCACCAGGGCCTGCAGGTGCTCAGTCAATTCCGAGTGGGGATGATTATCCTCTGAGTTCTACTTTGTGTGTCCTCACCTCTCGGCCTGCTCATGATCTTCTCGGCCTTGCGTCGGAGGTGGGTGAGCATGGAGCGGGGATAGTGGAGGTGTTGGAAGGTGTTAGACGTGTTTCATCTCATCCTCCAAGAACTCAGGGCTGCATATTCTGAGGGCCGGAGGAAGAAACCAATGACCACGCCTTCTTTGGTTCTCTTACTATGGGCAGAAAATAGTGAATGAAATCATCTTTATTTGTGGGTTTTGTATACTGAAAATACCGGTCCATTAGGTCTCCTGTGGATCATGGTGTCCAGGAAAGGGAGTTGTTCATCCCTCTCTTCTGTGGTGAATTGGATGGAGGGGTGCACTGCATTGAGTCTGTGGAGGAGATCAGGCAGGTTCGTCCTGGTTGGTACTACAGCGGGATGTCGTCCACGTAGCGGAGCCAGACCACGTTCCTTCCCACGATGTTACGGTAATGGTCGGCCTCGAGGGTTTCCATGAACAGCTGGGCAAGGACTGCTGAAAGTGGTGAACCCATCGCAAGTCCCTGGATCTGTTCGTACTCGCTTCCTCTGAATTCGAACGGGCCAAACTCCACGCAGAGACGGATGAGTTCGATGTAGTCATCTATCTGTAGTGGTAGTTCGTTCTGGTCCATTCTTCTCAATGCTCGTTGTGCAGCTTTGATGGCCCCGTCGATTGGCACGTTCGTAAACAGCGACTTGACATCGAAGCTGACCAGCTTTTTGCACTCCATGCCGACACCTTGTAGTTTGGCCATCATATCCGAGGTGTTCGATAGATGGCAACCGCTGATGGAGTTTAGGGCGGCTGACAGAGGAGCTGCGAGTTTCTTAGCCAGGCGGTGTGGAGCACTTCCGGTCCCGTTGGTGATGGGTCTCACAGGGTTACCTTCCTTGTGGGTCTTGATGCTCCCACGGATCGTTGGTACGCGTGGCGTCTCCTCGAGCAGGTGGAGCATGGACTTTCCCTTCTCTGAACCTTCAGGACCTTCCTTGCTGCTCTGTTGAATTCAAGGGATCTTTCCTCCGCATTCCCTCTTTTGGCTTTTCTGTAAGTAGAAACATCAGAGAGCAGTATTTCCATTTTAGAGACATAATCAGTGTTATCAATAATTACGACACCGCCACCCTTGTCAGCCGGAGCAATGACGATAGATTCGTCTCTGCCAAGTTCCTGTAGGGCCCTGGTGTACCTAGCAGGAATGACAGGCTCGCGACCTTTAGCGCTGGCGACTGCACAGGTCACAACTCCCTGCAGGAATCCTCTTTCTAATGCAGACAGATTTCTGCGGTAGTTGGACTCGATACAGTCAGCCATGCCTTTCCTAAGGGTACCGGTGTCGAATTTCAAACCTAAAGACACTCAAAGGCAAGCCTTGTCTTTAGGTTTGAAATTCGACACCGGTACCCTTAGGAAAGGCATGGCTGACTGTATCGAGTCCAACTACCGCAGAAATCTCTCTACATTAGAAAGAGGATTCCTGCAGGGAGTTGTGACCTGTGCAGTATTTTCAGTATACAGAAAACCCACAAATAAAGATGATTTCATTCACTATTTTTCTGCCCATAGTAAGAGAACCAAAGAAGGCGTGGTCATTGGTTTCTTCCTCCGGGCCCTCAGAATATGCAGCCCTGAGTTCTTGGAGGATGAGATGAAACACGTCTACAACACCTTCCAACATCTCCACTATCCCCGCTCCATGCTCACCCACCTCCGACGCAAGGCCGAGAAGATCATGAGCAGGCCGAGAGGTGAGGACACACAAAGTAGAACTCAGAGGATAATCATCCCCCACTCGGAATTGACTGAGCACCTGCAGGCCCTGGTGGGCCATACTCTCAAGATAGCTACGTCTTCAGGCAAGAAGATCGGAGACATCGTGAGAGAGAAGAGATCAAACCACAACAGACCCCTCAGCCAGGTGCACAGCATACCTTGTGGGGGCTGTGATAAGGTATACATAGGCGAGACATCATGAGGACTGCACGAACAACGTATCAGTCAACACCGCAGCGCTCTCCGACGCCATGACACGAGAAGCGCTTTCGTTGTTCACGCAGACACCGATGGTCACCTCCCGAAGTGGTCCCAGGCCTCCATCATAAAACAAGGCCTGGCCCCACGACAAAGGAAGATGGTAGAAGCGGCGTTCATTCATACAACTAACAACATCAACACCGCTACGGGAGCCATGAACTAGCCAAGGTCGTCGCTCACCTGATTACCGACGTGACCTGATCACCCAGTAGTTGTATATATACTCCTCTATGTACCTCATGTAGCATATGCCCTGACGAAGCAATAGTGAAAAGGCCTTCGGCATATTCGTGTGTTTTCTTGCCCTTCCTTCGTCGTTCCGACACACACACACACACACACACACACACACACACATATATATATATATATATATATATATTATATATATATATTATATATATATATATATATATATATATATATATATGTATGTATATATATATATATATGTATATATAATAATGTATATATATATATATATATATATATATATATATATATATGTGTGTGTGTGTGTGTGTTGTTGTGTGTGTAATATATATATATATAATATATATATATATATATATATATATTGAATCGCTATGAATCGGCATGATTTGAAATGACTTGATTCGCCTGGTGTAAACGGTTACTTCTAAACTAGTGTGGCGAATCAACACGATTCATGAAACGTGTTAATTCTTCATGAATTGAATCAATTTGATTCGTTTGATGTAAACGCAGCCTAATCATGTTCGTTATCATTATCATTGTCATTATTACCATAATTATCATCCTTATTATCATTATTAATCCATTTATTATCAAAATCGTCATTATTAACTAAACTATTACTTTAAATCATTATTAAGATTGAAATGGGCTTTTTCGACTGTACTCTCTAAAGGCTCTTTATCGCTCGATTTTACCGGAGTTTGATACAATAAGCCGTTTTTCAGCATAAATCATCAATATGATTATTGTCATATTTATCATTATTGTTATTATTTTCATTATCATGGTTATCATTATTATCATTATTATTGGTATCATCATCAGCATTATTGCATTTATAACAAATGTTCCTGTAATTATTATCATAATCTTCATCATTATCGCTATTTCTATCATAATATTAATAATGATAATAATGATGATCATGATAATGATGATCATGATAATGATGATAATGACAATGATAACAATAATAGTAATGATAATGATAATATTAATAATAAGGATAATAATAGTAATAATAATAATGATAATAATAATAGTAATAATAATAATAATAATAATAATAATAATAATAATAATAATAATAATAATAATAATAATAATAATGATAATGATAATAATAATAATTAATAATAGTAATAATGATAATGATGATAATAATAATCATAATTATATTAATGATGCTAATAATTATAATAATAATCATGATGATAATGATGATAATGATGAGAGTAATAATTATTACTCATTATATCATTATTATTATTATCAAAATGATTAGAATACTGGTTAGTATTATTATTATCATTATCACTACTATTGTTATTAACATTATCATTATGATTGTCAATTCCTTATCACTATCATCGTTATCATCGTTATAACTGTCATCATTATCATTGTTAGTGCATGATTATACTGATTATGGGTCTCTTACCTCACAAGCTCAAGGACTACCTCGGCAACTGAGGAAGGGAATCGTTGAGGAGCAATTGAGGAGAGGAAATGAACAGCGATAGTAGAGGAAATATGAGAGCAGAAGAATAACGAAGGAGAAAGATTAATGGGCATGAGGGAAGAACTTCGAAGGAGGAAGAGGAGTATGTCTGAGAGAAGACGAACAACGAAAAAGGAAGAGGAAGCATAAGAGAAGAACAAGAGAGAAGAATCCTTGAGAAGATAGCGATGGCCACACCTTTCCCTGTGACGTCACCATTAATTGCACCTTGATTTATCCCTTTGACAATGGGAATGGCATTTAACTTACCATTCAGATATTTCGTAAGGTCAGAGATCATGCACAAGATCACAGTTTCGCTGCTGGTTTAGTTTTTGTTGAGTTTAGCTCAGGAAAGTCAGAATTTTATTGTTTAGTCTAGGTTCTTTGTCCTGTTTTCCGTTCATTTTCTTTTTGTTTTGACTTGGTTTAGTTCAAGGTGATTGAACGTTGGTTCTGGTTAATTCATTTTTCTTTAAACTTTGCTTTAATTTTGTTCAGTTACAGGTTTACTTGTGATAGCAAATATGACAACACTATATAAAAACCATGTTTCCTAATTCATCTGAGGATCTGAAGTACTTCCCCCGGTGTCGTTATATGAACCATATTGCTTAACATATTGTGGACACTCGAGATTTTGGAAATGTAAACTAATTGCCAATTATATTTCACTCTCTGGCTCTAGTGCTATGTGAGACGCAAAGAAATGTGGCAGGTTGTACTGAAACTTATTCTAAGTTGCAACCTTGTTATATTTGTGAAAAAATAGACGATCCTAGCAAGTACCCGCCATGAAACTGGGGTTATCATTGTGACGCTAAAGTTACAAAGAAAGGAACTCGTCATTGTATACAGAAAGACAGAAATTCATCAAGATAAAGAATTTTATCTGGCGTATGACACGGATTACGCTATCATGTCTTCCTCATAATTTCATGATATGTTTATATACATTTCTCATGACATGTACGTGTGTGTGCGTGTGTGTATGTGTTGTGTGTGTGTGTGTGTGTGTGTGTGTGTGTGTGTGTACTGTCTGTCTTTGTTTGTATGTGTATTTATGTGATTATGCTAACGTTAAGTGTGTGTAAATATATGTATACATATATATATATATATATATATATATATATATATATATATATATATATATATATATATACATATATATACATACATATATATATATATATATAATATACATATATATATATACATACATATATATATATATATATCGATAGATAGATAGATAGATAGATAGATAGATACAGATCGATAGATAGATAGATAGATATAGATCGATAGATAGATAGATAGGTAGGTAGATAGATAGATAGGTAGAGATAGATATAGATAGATAGATCGATAGATAGATAGATAGATAGATAGATAGATAGATAGATAGATAGATATATATATATCTATATAGATATACGTATATAGGATACACACACACACACACACACACACACACACACATACACACACACACACACACACACACACACACACACACACACACACATATATATATATATATATATATATATATATATATATATATATATATATATATATATATATATATACAGAGAGAGAGAGAGAGAGAGAGAGAGAGAGAAGAGAGAGAGAGAAGGAGGAGAGAGAAGAGAGAGAGGGAGAGATAAATATATATATATGTATGTATTTAT
>NW_020869262.1:10000-16959 GCF_003789085.1 Penaeus vannamei | reverse complement strand
CATTCAGTGCATAGATATATGTACAAATCGATGCGTTGGACTACAGATGAAATATTTCGTAATGTTAACAACCGAATATTAAAATGGTATTCATAATAAACAGCCAACAATCATAAATGATATCGGCAACGATATACACAAACAAATCAACACATCTTACTTACTTTCATTTTCTCACTTAAAAGCTTTCACTAGCCTTCCAGAGATTTTTGCTCCGCTTTCACCTCGAGAAAGCTTCTGAAGCTGAAACCGCATTGAGCCGGGAGTTGAAGCTTCCTCCCTACGGTTGTTTTACTCCCCTTCCTATGACGGAATTTCCTTCTCGAATTCGCCTGCTTCCTCCCCCTCTTCGTCGGAATCGGACTAGGAGACATTTTCGAGTCGTCCTCCTCGACGGATTCTCCAGCCTCGTCATAGGCCAGCGTGGATTCCCGGGCGAAGTCGTCCTCGTCCTCTGTCTTGTCCTCGGAAACACCAGTTTCCAAGAGGAGCTCCGGCTACTCCTCGACCATTGTGTTATGGTCTTTAAGGTCCTCCTCGATGTTCTTGGAGAATCGTATTTTGAAGTCGAAGTGGTCAAGACCGAAGTCGATGACGGTCGCACGCACTCGCCTCTCGTCGAGGGCCACGCACACGTTCTCGTCGCGGAGGTCTAGGTGCGCCACGCCGGCCAAGTGCATGCGTTGGAAGGCGACAAGTACCTACTGGATGGGCGGGAGAGAGCACCTTCTTCTCGGCGCACTTCCTCAGCGTGGCTCCGACGTAGTGGCTGACGATGACCAAGTGCTCGCCATTGAACACCACGGCCTCCACCTGCTACAAGCACTCCATCCCGCGGACCTTGCTGAGCGCTCGAACCTCCCGCACGAAGTACTCCTCGTCCTTGCGCTTGATATGCTTCACCACCAGCAGCCTGAGGCCATTCCACACCAGAACGGGCCGGCCACGCCCGAGCTCCAGGCGGCCATACGATCCAGGTAGTCGGCCTCGGTCTACACGGGCACCTGGCTATCCTGCAGTTCCTTCAGGAGGACTTGGTGGCCTCTCCTTCTGCCTCCGGCTTGGGTTCTGTGTTCGCTGCGGCTGATCGCCTGAGCGGAAGCGGCCGTCCGCTGGCTGCGCGAGGCTGTGTTCTAGACAGAGTCCGAAACAGGGATCGAGGATCGCTTGTGTTCCAGAGTGCGAAACAGGGATCAAGGTCATCGCGCGAGGAACTCGGGTAAAGAGGCTGCTTCTGCATTCGAGTTTGCATGAATTGACTGGGTGGGTATCATGCATACGTATATGCATGTAGGAATCTGTGGCTGAATGTGAGTGTGTGAATAGATATGAAATAATAATAACAGTAATGCTAATCGAAACGAATGTCTAAAAAGGCGAGAATATATCTGTTTGTTTAATACTATTTTGTTCACTGCTTTACTCTTTACATTTATTTCATAATTTCATTTTTTCAGCATTCTCGTAATTATCTGTATATCTCACACCCTAATTCTCTCTCTCTCTCTCTCTCTCTCTCTCTCTCTCTCTCTCTCTCTCTCTCTCTCTCTCTCTCTCTCTCTCTCTCTCTCTCTCTCTTCTCTCTCTCTCTCTCTCTTTTTCTCTCTTTCTTTCTCTTTTTGGTCATTTTTTACCAAGTGTTATCTAGTTTTTCTTAATATCCTCGTCCTCATAAACTTTTCTTTCTTTCATTCATTATTTCACATTTTCTCTCCTCCTCTTTTTGTTTCATTACGCTATCTCGCATATTCTATGAAATAAGGATATGATTATATTGAATAGCTTCGCTGCGTAAAAAATCTGATTGACACGTATTGATTATATCTTCATCAGAATGAAATTGAACTCGAGAAATACATTTTCTCTCCAGTCAAATTATTTATATAATTACACTTTTTTTATATACTACTAGTAGTACTTATTACTGTCATTATTATCTTTATTATCATTATCATTATAATCATTATTATCATTCCATTTTTTATTATCATTCTTAATATTATTTATCATGATTTTGTTATCAATTCGTTATCTTATTATCATTATTATTATTATGCAATTATCGTTATTTATTAAAATATTATTCAATATCACCATTATTAGCATTACTAATTTTTATCATTATCATCATTATTATTATTATTGTTATTACTATCGTTATGATTGATGATGATGTATTGTTGTTGTTATCATCATTATCATTATTATGATCAATGCTGCTGTTATCATCATCATCATCAATATTATATCAGGACTTATTTCTTTACACCTCTGTCCTTGCAACGAACCACAGGCAATATTCTAAACCGATTCATTTTCTAATTGGAAAACCGCAGGAAGGCCTGTTCTGCAAATCTCCTATCTTATTTTTGTCTTATAGCGTGTTATCAATGTTAAAAGTTGATATTAATATAATTAATGATAATGGGTTTTGAAAGTAATAGATTTTATAGAGATGATAGTATTTATGAATGTTTTCAAGGTAATAGTGGTAGATATTCCTTCACCATGATTAGGGTGATATCAGAGACTGGAAGTAGATAAGACTCTGTCAGCTTTAAGGAGACAGGTGAAGCGAAGAAGCCAAGATACTATCATTCACACACAACGCGCGCGCAAAGCGCAAACTCCAGTTGCGCGTAGTTTCTAGAGATTTGGGTGGATCATCGTCGGAACGGGCAGGCATATTTTTTTGCCAGATTCCTCAGAGAATAGGAGATTATTGTTGCTGACAGAACTAGGTTCATTCTTCGTTTTCATTTTTTTTTTTTTTTTTTTTTTCCCGCCTCCTGCGTTGCACGTCAGCGCTCAAACCGTCCCCCTCTCTTTTTCGCCATCAGACGAGCGGAATCTCCCCCCGACTCCCGCGACCACCCACGCCGCCAGCTCCGATCCGCCCGCGGCACCCCCGCCCTTTTTGTGTTTTTATTTTTTTTCGTTCCCCCCCGGCTTTCCCATCGTCGAGTTTTTTCCTCACCCCCCTGACCACAGATTCTTTTCCACGAGCCAGCATCCCCCCACCTTCCTCGTCTGCCCGATTTTTGTTCCTCCCACCCTGACCATCCCGCGGCACCTTGTTATATCAACCCCGCCTTATCCCCTTCCGACTACCCAACAAGCTACCGTCCCCCTCCCCCCATCCCCCCCCACCCCGCCTTTTTTTTTTTATTCTTTCCCCCCCCCACCACACTCCACACGCTCCCCCTCTTTTTTTCCTTCCTTTCCCTTTGACCAAAGATGTCTGTCCGCGCCCGCTTCCGATATTCTTCTTTTTCCCCAGCCACTCCTTAGCCTTCCCGCTCGGGGTTGCCGCCTCCCGCCTTAAATCCTCAATTTTGGGGCCGGTGCGTGACGGCCATTAAACACTAACACAAATGATCAATTACCGCCGGGAACGAAATATTCTTTAATTATTTCCTTCGTGGACCCCCCTCTCTGCACCGCCCCGCCCCCCTCCCCCCCCCTCCCCTTTTTTTTTTCCCCCCCTCCCTCTCTCCCTCCTTCGCGCAACCCCTTTTACCCACGTCCCCCTCCCCTTCACAGTTAGCCCGTTAGCGCCTCGCCGTCGCTCCCAGCCTGCCCCCCCTTTCCGCATACCTTCCGCCCGCCTACGGGCCTTTTCCCCTGATCGGATCTCCCGTCTTTCATACTTCTCCTACTATTATCCCCCTCCCCCCCCCTCCCCCTCTCTTCTCTCTTCTGACCGCATCTACTACTCTCTCTCTTATTTTCCCCGTCCTCTCTCTCTTCTCTCTCTGTCTCTCTCTCTGGCTCTCTCTCTCTCTCTCTCTCTTTTTCTCTCTTCTTTCTCTCTCGTTCTCTCATCTCTTTCTCTCTCTCTCTCACACACACCCCTCTCTCCAACACACCTCTCTCCTCGTCACACCCTCTCCATCTCATTCCTCCCCCCTCTTCTCTCTCTCTCTTCTCCCTCTCTTTCTCTCTCCGAACACACAGATGAGCCGAGAAGAGAGAGAGATGTTTGAGAGCAGAAGAGAGAGAGAAGAGGAAGAGAAGAGAGTGGACAGAGAGGGAGATTCGAGAGAGAGAAGAGAGAGAAGAGAGGTCTGACAGAGAGGCGAGAGTGCGGTGAGCAGAGAGAGAGAGGACAGAGATCAGAGAGGGAAATAGGCCAGACAGACAGAGACTGACAGATAAGATAGATGGATAGAAAATTATATATTATATTTAATTTTTTTTTTTTTTTTCTTTATTTTTTTATTTTTTTTTTTTTGTTTTTTTTTTTTTTTTTTTTTTTGTGTTTTTTTTTTTTTTTTTTTTTTTTTTTTTTTTTTTTTTTTTTTCATACTGTAATATATAATATATATAATATCTATCTTATTGAGTGAATTGCTTTATTTATATATACCGGGTATTATATACACACACAACACACTACACACACTACAACACATAGATATAATTATTATACTCTCTAGGTATACTTATTATATAAGTATCGTATCCATAGTATATTATAAATAATATATGATAATATATATTATATATAAGTATTGATATATAGTATTATATATAGATACAAACACACACGCACAACCAACTACACAACACACACACACACGACGAAACATACCCGCACAGCCTCATTATGTACATGCGCGGGTAGAATGGTTTGCCAGGGTCTATATAAAGACACGCGTACTATTACGTATAAAATTATCTATATATTAATATTGGTATTACATATAGTATATATAGAGGAGAGAGAGAGAGAGAGAAGAAGTATGAAGAATGGAGAGGATGACGGCAAGAGATTGAGACAGGAAGAGAAGATTGAAGACAGGACAGAAAAGGAGAGAGATGGAGAACGAGACAGAGAGGAGAAAGCGATAAAGGAAGCATTGAAAAATTCTTCACATGTATCTAAATGGTGTTTTAATGGTCAGGTAAGATTAAAATAGGGAAATCCTCTCCGGTACCAGAAACCAAGTTTCTAAAGGTTTTCACCGACTTAGTGTGGTAAAGTGTGTAATTTTCTCAATTTTCTTTTTCTAACTGTGGTTTATGGTATATATCGCCCTTTACTGAAATATAGATTATTATTGATATTATTCTTTAATATTGTTGACAATAGGAAGATAATTATTTTTTATTATCATGTGTCGACCAGTGAAGATGATTGCAAGATCATCTGCAGGATGATTTTACAACCCTCTGGAAGGTGTATGTTGAGGATGCAGGACAATAGGGTGTTGAAAAGGGTTGGATTGACGACCTAATCCTGTGACGTGCCATTTTCTAGTTACCTGTGCAGTGATAAATGACCTTAGAATCTGAATAGCAAGTTCAAAAGCCTTTTCCAGATCTGGGAATACTATCACAAATGTGACAGTGCTGATTGTGCTTAAGAGCTTGGCTAGACTTTATGCTGTGCCCATGTCCCATGTGAACTCATGGAGGTATTCACGTGAGGGTCCTAGTTCCCAGTAGGGCTGGTTTAGTGCCATCTCTGCTGCCTTTTCCAGACAGCTTGGGATTCACTAACTTACTTAAGATGATAAAAATCACTGGTAATTAGAGTTGCCATGATAAACAGACAGCAGTGGTATTCACTAACAACTTGCCATCACAGTTACCATGGTAATTTTACCAGTGGTCGGAGCACTGGTAACTCGTACAAAAATCAGTATTCAAGCGAAGTTTTGGGTTTGTTTTTATACTGATCAATTTAGTATGATGGGCAAAGAAATATCACAATATGGACATGGCGAAAAAATGCAAATTTCACATGAAACTAGCAAGAATAAAATCTACACAAATTCTCGAAAAATATAGGTAGACAAAAACGGCCAAGTGCATGGAGCGGACCGAACTCTTACGCCCGTACATTTAAAACCTTTCGCCAGGAGTGGCATTCGATTTCGCCGCGCGATCGGGAATTTCGTACTGTTAAAAGCATAGCAAGTGTTCGCCAGGCGATCTTACGCCAGGGCTGGCGGTCAGTCGTATTGGAACAGCCTGGCGAAACAAAGTCGCGAGAGCCCTCCCTTTCACGTGATTGAATGGCATTTTCTTGCTTTCAAAGTAATAATTAGTAACATATTTGTGTATAATAAGATATAGGAATCACATTGTAATTTTAAAATCCCTGAAAATCACAATTTATGATGAAAAATGTTTACACGTAGTTTTTTTTCAAGACCATGAATGAATGTTCCAGTCGAGAGCTCAAGGCATCAGCTGATTTAAGTTGTTATTTTGGTTGTAAGGATAATTTTCTTTTCACAAATGTTACCATAAGTGTATTGATGATGGCATGTTTACTACGGGCTATAGAAACATAACTGTCATGCTCCACCGCTCTATAATAAGTTGTGTCTAACCTAACCTAATCCTTGCAGCCCTACACTTCAGTATTTGATATCGGTTAGGTATAGTAAAATTACTAATATTCAACTCCTTTGTATAAAGTGAGGCTATTATGGAGATATCATTATCGTCTTCTCTCGAGAGGTTAATAATTAAGCTTAGGTTATGTAAGATAATATAATATAATGTAATATGATATAGGTAAGGTAAGGTAATATAATGTAAGGTAATGCATAAAAAAAATTCCTGCAAAGTGCTAATAATATATATTTACTGTATAGGGTCATATAACGCACTGCAGATGTAAACAAATTTGCGTTTCCCACGTTTTTCAGTCGCTGAAGCGCTAGATTGAGCAGGAATACAAGATGTTAGCGCCTCCCTCACTCAGATGATCGCCTGGCGATCGCCCACCTTGGCGAACATTGGGATTTTAAAGTAAGGCCTCCCTCACTCAGATGATCGCCTGGCGCAGCTTCGCTGATATATAAACTGTCAATACGAACAGGTATAGCAACTGTGTCGGCATTTCGGCGAAGGACAACAAAAATCAAATCGCATGGGGAAGAATGAGCTTGAAATATTTCCTTTATTTTATAGATGGCGATAATTAAAAACTGGCCCGGTTC
>NW_020869262.1:0-2500 GCF_003789085.1 Penaeus vannamei | reverse complement strand
TTCTCCCTAATCCTAGTCTTCTTTTAGCTGCTTTCACGCTGGTTCCTGAAATCACTGCTTCATTTATTATTTGAGTATTGAATTTCCGTACATCTTCCCTCTTCTTTTAATTTATGGTCTTTGTTAGTTCAACCAATTCTATCTTGTCCCTATTTGACGATACTTTCATGTCTCTACGTTTTTGCATAAGCTGTTTAGTTTCTACCGAGAGCTTGCTGGAGCTTCGATTGTCGTTCTTGCCGCCTACTTCAAGTGCAGCTTCTTTTATTATGTCATTGAACTGTTTATTGATTTCGTCGATGTTGAGATCTTCGTCGCGGAGGAGTGAATATCTGTTTGATGAGCTAAATTCTGTTGCTCTGATCCTCAAGTTAGCCAAGTTTGGCTGTGGTTTACTCATTAGTTTGTTCCTTTCCCTTCTGAGATGTATTTTAATTTCGCCTCTCACCATTCTATGGTCGCTGCCTACATTTACTTTATTTATAACCTCTACATTTTTATTATAATCGCGCCTATTGAAATTATGAAGTCAATTTCGTTTTTGACGTCAGAAGGCGACTTCCATGTCCACTTCCGTTCTAGTCTTTTTTCGAAGAATGTATTCATGATACTGAGTGATCGAGCCTCCGCAAAGTCAACTAGCAATTTGTCCCTCTCGTTCCTATGCCGCCTTCCATGGTTCCCTACTGCGGTTTCGCCCTCTGTCTTTTTACCTATTTTGGCATTAAAATCCCCCATAATTATTGTGAAATGGGTTTTGTTCTCTCGCTGGCTAAATGAACATCTTCATAGAAGCTCTCTATTTCTTCATCACTGTGGCTGCAGGTTGGAGCATAGACTTGAATAATTTTTTTGTACCTAGTGTTTAGTTTTAATGTTATAGAAGCCACTCTTTCGCTGACACTATAGAATTCTACAATGTTCTTTTCTAAGCGTTTGTGTATTAAGAATCCTACCCCTAATTCCTGTTTGCTACCCAGAGGTTTTCCTCTCCAAAAGAGCACGTGTCCCTCATTTATTAACTTCTGCTCTTCGCCTAGTCTTCTAACCTCGCAGAGTCCTACTACATCCCATTTAATGGAGGAGAGTTCCTCTAGTAAAGCCAGTAAGTCGGATTCAGTTCTCATGGTCCTTATATTGTATGTGCAAAGGTTCATCAACGCGGGGCAGCCCGTCTTTACCCGGATATTTTTAGCACCCCCTGCTCCGGAGCGATCCTGATCGCCGCCGTAACCAGGGGCTCCTTCGCCTCCGGGGAATGGGGGCCATGACTGGATGCGTTTGTTCATGGAGGTGGACAGCCGATTTACCTCCCACCTACTGGCTTAGGTGTATCTTGGTGGAAAGGGAGTAATTTAGCCGGAATACCATTGATAAGTCCCCCCAGCAGGTTTGGTCCTACCTGGTGTGGACTTAGGAGCGGCAATGCACAGCCTGCTCACTACTCCCGTGAGCTGGGCTTAATTATCAGAAGTGCATATATGTTTTATTTTATTTTATTTATTAACTTCATTTGTGCGTATGTGCACCTGATGCAAACATATTTATTACCGCACATGCTCTAAGTACTACGCATATGCTCATTCCCACGCATATGCATATGCAAGCATACACCTTTATTCTTGTATCTATGCTTATGGATATGGATACTTATTGCTACGTTATAAATAACTACATACATGTCCATCATAGTCTGACCTAGTCATATGTTCACATCGCCTGTCCCTTTATGCGCTTGTTATATGTTATTAATAAGTAAGTGAGAATACATGAGTGTATACTCACCCGTGTATATGTAAACACCCCTTTTTACATACCTCGCAGACCTACATATAACTATACATACGCATGTATCTATCCCTGCATGTGCTCAAGCATCCGTGTATGAGCACATACATTTGCAGCATACACTAGTGCCCCCCCCCCCTTTACATATGTGTATATATCTGTATTTGCTTTACATATAACTACCTCTACGTACATACATACATACATATACTTGATTATTTATCCACCTTCCTACATCTTGCACACACCTATATACGTATACCTATACATATACACATATAAATACCTACATATGTCTACCTATACATTCACCCACGCATACACATAAACACGCACATTATATATACACCTATATACACATACACATATATACATGCTTATATACACATGTAAATGTACACATTCATGCATGAATATATACACCATATGTACAAATTTGCATATTTACGCCTTTAAACCCATGTATACCCTCATGCATAAGCACGGAACATACCCATATATAATGTACTCTATCACAAAGCTTTATGGAACCTTATAGCCTTACGTAGACAACAGCAGCATGCATACCCATGTATCCGCACATGAATTTAAACTCGCCTACACTCATATGAACCTGTACGCATGTACATGCGCACATATGCACCTGCGCACTTTCGTGCCTACATGCATAGGCGCACACACGCACTCCATTATAATACCCATGCCATTATTA
>NW_020869261.1:148359-150052 GCF_003789085.1 Penaeus vannamei | reverse complement strand
CTCTCTCTCTCCCCATCCCGCCCACCCCCTTCACTCTCTCTCTCTCTCCCCTCTCCCCTCTTTTCCCTCTTCTCACATAGCTCCTTTTCTTTCTCATGTGAATATGTATATTATTTATGAAAATAATTGGGTCCACATCTGCACAATTAAATTGTATAGTCCTCTTAAGGTAAAAACAAGCATCTGTGTTGCCATTGCATGGCAATATTAAAAGGTTGCGTCACATGTCCAAGTGCAATCTGTCAAGGTAGCACTTGGGAGCTTGGCTTAGGTTGCTCAGCTTAGAGAGTAGCTTGGCATGTATAGGACCTAGTGACAGGAGCTAGTGAAGTCCTTAAGCCCACGTAGCCGGGCATGGCTTGTACATACATGCCATGCCCCATTGTGTGTTGAATTTAGTAATTGTTTTTACATATAGATGGCTCCGCAAGTACCAAGTCACCAATGAGCCAATTACTCGAACTACTTGTCTACCATTTACCCTTTATCTTGATTTTCAATAATATATTCTAGTATTTCATACTGCTGTTAGTAATGTCAGTAACAATATAGTAATTATAATGTTTATAACAAAAATAAGAGTCAATACTAATAGTATTAGTAAAAAAAAAAACACTTAATAGGTTAATTATTTTCAAGGAAAAGTGCGATCGCAAGATCTACTAATTGACTCCTTTGTGGCTAAGCATTGGCAGAGCCATCTATGTGCAGAAACATTTAACCAAGCATTGCCAAAGGGAACACAATATTTTCCCGTCGACATTGGATTAAGAGGGTATTCCAGTATTCTACGGTCTTCAACTGCTTGTATAGGCACTGCCACAAGTCCTTTTATGTTGCAAACATCTTACATGTCACATTTTCCTCATCCTTATGTTCTGAATATTCTGATCACAACTGCTTTGCTTTATTATCTCCATCATTAATTTGTGTATTAAGTTGGTCACTTGGCATTCAATCCTGTGGATTAATAGATAATATAGATGGATTCTAAAATTGAAAATTGAGCCACAGTCTTCTTTTTCCTGTAACATTTATGAAATTTTAACCTAGCTACTCTTCTGGCAATTTGGGCTTAAAATTCTTGGAAATTAATAGAAAACCGCTTTGCAACAGATGTTGACTTGGCATTTAGGGGACTTTGTTTTTTTTTTTTTTTTGAGAAAATAAGTCTTGGATTCTACAAGTGTCAACTTGTTGGCTCTTTGCTTAATTGTATTGCCACCATCATTTACAGGAAGATACTGCTCTAACCATTGAATATAATCACTTCAGGAATCAGCTGTTCATTGAATTAAATTATTTTGCCTATTTGTGAAATGAAATTGTAGCTTTATTGTGTGGTAGCAACACCTGAATTTATTGCTTGGCTTGGCTGGAATGCAGCTTCTTGAATAACCACTACTTCTCACTATCAGCACAACTTCTAGGATTTAACCTGTACACCATTTTATTGTAACTTGAAAGGAATACTGTTCCTTACAATTATAAGAGATACAATATACTAGTTAATTACACTGACTCAGCAACAGGAAATCTAAACTTATTATTTGTCTGTCATAACAAAGACTACAAACATTTATATGTTTTTATTATGAATATGATATATATACATATCAATACATATATGACAATACCCTCTCAACAGTTTTAGATTGACTCACTGGTTTTGGTTGCCTACCTTCATGTGGGT
>NW_020869261.1:105859-115859 GCF_003789085.1 Penaeus vannamei | reverse complement strand
TAATATTATAGTTAATGTATATACTATGATATATATATATATAATACTCCCACTATATATATACCACATGTAACTATATTATAGTAAGATAGTAAAGTAAGAGAATGAAGCTTATAAAATATATAATATCGTAATCAGTTACAGACAGCAAGACAGGTGTGTGTATGGTGTGGTGTATGATCTGTAGTGTAGTGTGTTTGTGGAGTGAGTGTGGATGCTCGTGATGAGGTGCATTGCGAGTTGTCGTAATGTGTGTGTGTGTGTGTGACAGTGTGTGTAGTGCTGATGTGTAGCTGTTAGTGGTGTTGTATGCGATGTGTGGTGTGTGTGTGAGTCATGATGTGTCGTAGTGTAGTCTGTGGTGTACGAGGGGTGTGTGTGTTATGCTTAGTGTGTGGGTGGTGATCTCGTGTGTGTGTAGTGTGTTGTGTGTGTGTGTGTTAGGTGATGGTGAGCTGAGTGTGTGTGATGGTGATGGTGCTGTTGAGGGATTTAGTGTGTGAGAGAGTCGATCGATGCTTTGTTTGTGTAAGTGTGTCATTGTGTGAATGTAGTGTGGATGTGTGCAGTGTGGAGTGTGTTAGTGTGTGGTGTGTATGTAGGTGTTGTTGCTAGTGTCGTGTGTGCTGTTTAAACACTGACGCCCGATATAAGTGTGCTAAAGTGAACCTTCTGAGTCTCGATAAGTAGGGATATAGCCGAGTAATAGGTTAAGTACCTTAAATGATCAATATAATATAAATAATACGGGATCGCTACGCTAATATATATAATAATAAATAATATATTATACCAGATACTTCTTAGTGCGTATATGTATAATTGTTTATATATATTGCATTGCTGTAGAATCTATACCCTATATAATAATAATATATATATATACTAGGCCACTATAATAATAATAAGGTGGAAGAATATCAGTTATTTCTATGGACTATAAATATATAATCACTAATGAACGGGTATTTAGATAAATATGTTAAAGGTCTGGCGCTGTAAATTCATTAACCTTATTTCATTATAATTGGGCGAGACTAATTCCTTAAATACCATTAGTACCATGTATATTTATGTCTCGTTTGTAGTCGTGTGTGTTATGATGTTAGATGTAGTATATTAATATATAGATAGATAAATATAAATGATAATAGTATTATATTATAATAGTAGGATTAATTAGTATACATATGTATAGTATATAGTTATATTATGATTATGATATATATATGATAAATAAATATAATAAAATAGTATAGCTATGCAATTTGTGTTAAATATATAATATTAATTATAATTAATATATATATATATAAATATAATATATATAATAAGCCCTATATATATATAAGGCTATAAGTTAAGTATAAGTTTCAATATATATATGTATATATATATATATATATATATATAGTATATATTAATACTAATATTAATCCAATTGCACGTAGATAATTGTAATTTAAGGGATTAGTATTTATATAAATATATGTTAATAATATATAATAGTATAGTTAATATATTATATAGTATATAAATATAATATGATGATATATACATTAATAAATGATTTTGTCAATATTACATATATCTGATCTTCTTATTATGTAATTGATTATATCAATCATCGTCCTCTAATATATGTCCTCTCTATTTATCTGAGTCGTATATATAGGTCTTATCCTCGTATCTACTCTCACTAATAAAATCTCAGCTTAATCGTAAATTACGTGTATAATATACTTACCTCATATCATAGTATATCTTGCTACTAGGTCATGACCTCGTTCAATGAGGTTCAATGTATATATTCTGGACTCGCGCCACCGACCCTCTTATAATCATCCGTATAGTGTTACATATGTTATATATGGTAGTACATATCGTACTATAATATATTCTATATCTATATATTCTATATAATTTATCTTCTCTTCTATCCCAATTCTATATATCTTTGTTTTTTATTTTCTTATTATGACACCACACACACCACCCACCCACCAGCACACATTATTCTACATTGCCATTACTGTGTGTGGTGTGTGTGGTGTTGTGGTGTGTCGTGTGTGTGTGTGTGTGTGTGTGGTGTGTGTGTCGTGTGTTGTGTGTTGCTGTGTGTGTGTGTGCGTGTTGTGTTGCGTGTGTTGTACGTTGTTGTCGTGTGTGTGCGTGTTTGTGTGTGTTTGTGTGTGTGTGTGTGTATATGACAGGTATGACCTACATTTTATCAAACTGAATAATACAAATTACAGTATATATACAAATTATTTAAAAATTCGGACGCAGTATAATGATCAAACATTTAGACTTCCGGATCCGCGCGAGAGACGGCCTCTATCAACTCGCAGTGAACTGGAGTCTGTGAAATCGGAGAACTTGAATGTTCTGCTCTCGATTATATTAGTGGTCTTTCTTTCCTTTTTGAGGCAAACGACTTTGGCAACATGCATGAGAACGTCTCGGCTATTTGCAAAGATATGTGCATAATTGAGTCACCCATGTAGCTAAAAAAGTAAGGATTCGACATTTCTCGTCGACCTCACTGCGTTTGGGAAGAAGTTCAGAAGAGCATAAGGCCTCATATGTAAACTATCCTCCTGTACAATATTCTAATAATGACAACAATACAGACAAACAGTTAGATAAAGCTGAATTAAAAATCAAATTCTGCAAACCAATACGAATTACTAACACACGAGAAACGCTCCTCCTGCCGATATCACTTTCCCAAGCTCCCCCCCCCCCATCGCATCTCAGCCTCCCTTCGCTCCATCCACCACCAACAACGCAGAGATGAATTGCACGCTCAACATACTGCAAATGCACTAATCCACGGGGATTCCGAACCCATTGGCTTCATTCCAACTATTCTAATACGTCCACCTTGTTGGGAGGATGAGATTAGCATGGCTCTTACCCACGGAAGAGGATAGATGGAATGTAAATCAAGTAGGAAAAGGGACGCAAAGGCAGATTTTGACTGTTTGATACCTGAAGATAAAAAGTATTCATACGAATGGAACGTAATGAACGTAATTTAGTCATAGTAATTTTGATTTTATTATTTCCAGGGACGTAAGAAGTAAGTGTTGATGAGCTATGTTTGAGCGAGTTCGCAGTCTGCCTCAGCGAAGAGAGCATATATGAATGGGTGTATGTGTGTGTGTGTGACCACATACACTGCAAACAGGAGAAAGAGAGAGTGATGTAATAACTATTGATTTAACCGAAAACCTCCGACTCTGTGTCCTGCCATTGAGACGAGCGAGCGCCGTGACGCTTGGGCTGAGTGAGTGAAGCGAGAGAGGGAATTCTTGCCGCAGGAAGTTAGGCGCATAATCCTTCTGCTCCATTCCTCAACTTCGTCTTTCATGCATGTGACAAACCGCACGGAAAACGGTTTAAAATGGCGAAATAGAGTGTAGAAGTAGCTGAAAAAACATTTAGGATCTAAGGATTGTTGGCGTCATTCATATTTGCGAGAGCGCATGTGTTTGATCAATCAGTAGATGTTTGAAAAAGCAGAGACAGCTGCATAATATTGTGCGTATGCATGTACATGTATATTATATAATATTATCTGTCTCTGTCTGTCTCTCTCTCTCTCTCTGTCTCTGTCTCTCTGTCTCCTCTTCTCATCTCTCTCTCTCTCTGTATATGTGCATATATTATATATATCTGATATATATAGAAACATATTAATTATTATATATATATATATATATATTATTTATACTATATATATATTTATATATTACATATATATATATCATATATATATACTGCATATATATATATATCCTATATAAACCTATAGATTATGTAATATAATGTGCACGAGAATGACTACTGAGTGGAGTGTCACGAATCTCAGGGTAGCGTGATTAGCGTCTCAGTGTTTATCCTATCCGAATACACTAATCATAACTAACTATAGTCGGTATGGATAGACCGCTATGTTATTGATTGAGTTAGGCTTAAACGGAACATTAATATTAATCAGATGTATAAGTAACAGATCTGCACTGTGAGTTAGATAGCGGTCTACTCGGGTGTAACTCGTCCACCTTTATATCTATCCGACGACGCACTTCGACGGCCGATATGAACTTCCTGAGAGGCGACGCAGTGAGCGTCAGTTCTACTTGGACTGAGCCAAGCGGCCAGAATATCGAGTACGTTCTACTCTGTCATCTTCTATAGTGTGTATCATTTCTGCATTCATCCATAATTGATCTCATACTATACACCTAAAGATTAATTATCTGTTATATTAAGGTATACTATCTATTAGTCTCGTTAGTAGTACCTATATTACCTAATTATTACTTATATTATAATGCTAACTATCTATTACGTTCTCTGATAATAATTACATATATAACTATAATTATATAATATATTAAGAGAGAGATGATTCGCAGAGAGAGAGAGAGAGAGAGAAGACAGAACTTACTTTATATATTATCCATACCACCCTATTTATTTTTTTTTTGTAAGCCATATGAAGAGCCACAATAAACAATTCGAGAATAATGCCACAAAAGGTGTTAATGTAGTTCAAAACCCCAAAAATAAAGAGAAAATCAGCTATTTACGCAATAAAAACATATTAGCTGATAAACTCATCAAGACTCGGAGAAGTTACAATCTCTGAAGGCAATATATTTCAAAACCTACAAATAACAGTAAAAAAAATAATAATAATGAGAATAGAAAGCTAAAAATGTACACCATAACTTGCATCAAATGTCTAACTGAATTGTGAATTGTTAATTCTAGTAACAATTTGATAAAAATCAGATAAATTATCGGTTACAATCTTGTATAAGGCTGAAAGAGCTTCAACATCTTAATGATGCCTAATGCCTAAATCTGATGTTGGGCACAACTTTGGGTACAACTGGATGACGTTGGTTGCGAAACTACTCATCCGCTTTTGTTACAACAGCAGGGTTACCTAGAGCCCTTGTGACATGAACACGCACACGATTATTTTGAACAGACTAAAACTCGTGGTGTTCAAGTGAAAAGGATTTAGGAGGAATTTCTTCATCAACCTGGGTTCTGAGTCCAGGCAGTTCGTTCTCTTATAGACGTTGGTCAACCAATATTTTGCTAAGATGTGCTTAAGATGTGTGTGTTGTGTAGAGAGTGTGTGTATGTGCATTCATATATATAGTATGTTCATGTTTCTGTTTATATATAAAACATATGTGTCATTTATCGTGTGTGAGTGTTATTATAATAATATTTTCAATATTCTATCTATAACTATTATATTCATCATTTTCCTACTAATTCTCTATCTTACACATACAAATTCGTTGCTAGATTTATCAATTATATCAGTATAATATATATACTCTCTACTCGTCTGCTTCTTTCTATTTACTTATAACATAATAATGACATATATTAATTTTATATTATTATATAGTAGTATATTAGAAATTAAATATAATTATAGTATATATAATATAATAATAACTATATATATACTAATTATATAGTACATAAGAAAGATAGAGAAGAGAGAGTACAGTATGGAATAGAGAAGTAAGAGAGAGTAGATAGATAATGATATAGATATAGATAGAGTAAGATTAGATAGATATATATAGTGAATAATAGATACATATATCATATAACATACCATAAATATATATATATACTATTAATAAATATAATATATTAATATATATATAATTATATAATATAATAATTATATATATATATATATATATAATATATATATATAACTGATATCAACCCTTTTACTGCGGTACATATCCGCTGTGCTATGTATGTGTGTGACCCAGAAGTAGCACGAAACCTTAACACTGAGATTGCTCCCTCAATATTTGAGCATTTGATATTTAGTGAGCAGCTTGTTGTATATGAGGCTAAAGAACCTGACATAATATTATCAAGATAGGCTGCAGGATACATTTCATTGAGTGAGGTAAGACAATGCTTAATGGCAAGTAGATTCAGTTGCGATCTGATGACTATAATATCTATTACTAAATTATAGACGTAGTATGCTCCTCACTAACGGCACCTAAATGCGACGCGACAGAGAAGTACCAATTAGGAAAGATAGCTTGGTGAAACATAGACTATGGATAGTTCATACACAAATTTAATGAGATGGCACAGGTAGCAGATCAATGCGTAATCTAGCTCATTTCCACTGGGTGACAAGATGGGTGGGGAAGTAGTGAGCATCTGAGACTGTGAGTCTCGAGTGGAGGCTGCAGCGAAGTTTCGAAAATTGCGGTCGTGAAGATCTATTAATCTAGTGACGGAATACTATGCAAGTATAGATCGCTTGCAAATATAATAGGGATTAAATTATTGAATGGGAAAGGCACAGATGCAGTAGTCAACTCGATGGTTGTTGAATGATATGACGTCTGATATTTTGAGAATGACGCGTTCATCTGACATCAAATACAGATGCCTTATGCGAAATATGGTCGATCATTTTGGTCTATCGAGTAATATTTTGACAAAGGTATATGGAAATAATATATTTTATTTTAAAATATAGTTATATTATATTATTTACACTCTGAGCTCAACTATTACATCCATAAAAATAGCTTATGTGGATGGGAAGAATGTGCAGGTATTGTTTAGTCAAATTGAATAGATTTCTCACAAGTTGGAATTGCCCTTCAATTTATACAAAATATCCAATCCATTGGCAACTCATGGCTAGAATAAAGTGTATTTCGATCTCAGTGTGTGGTGTGATATGTGCCAAGGCCAAATCGAAGATTGTTTGTTGGAATGTCAAAAAATCGCGCTCTGGATAAAGCTGTGATACTTTGAGATAGCTGTTGGATGTAATTGTACAAAGGTGTAGTAACTATGTGAAACATGTAGTAATTCTTCACAATAGTCCGGCACTGGTATCCTTACCATATATATAATATAATAAATCAATCATCTTCAATCTCATCATAGTAGAGCAACACTGAGCTATTCATAAAACTAGTGAATAATATCTATATATATTCCTTATCCTCAAGTTAAATGATAATAATAAATTCGAGGTTTTACGTCTATTATGACTCCACTGAGCGAGCAATATTTCCACTTGAAGGTAAATCATTCAATTAGCTAATAATTCACAAAATCACGCCCACAATTCTATTCATGTGCACGAGTTAACTTGTAGGGATGTCAAATAAACTCCACGATGAGCATCATACTTTCTTCAGTAAGATGCAACCTGAAAGGTTATATAAAAAAGATGCTTATAGCCTTACAAATTTTAACAAAACATAACAATGTATATGAAACAAATACATGAAACACTGGTGTATTAATCAGTGGTGAACATTCTTCATTAATCATTGCCTTAGCATCAAAATTTTATTGTCGTGTTAGATGTACACATTTCTGTTAATAATTAATATATTGTAAGTTCAGATATTGCTATTAAATATTAACCTCTTGGCATCTAAATCATTTAAAGTACATAAACAAAACTTTAACTTAAATCGTAGATCACCACTTGACATAAATTCACATCAAAAGTACATAATTCTTATCTTTGTTATCCACACATATGTCATAATCCTTAGTCTACCAGATATTTATTTTAAAACGTTTCCTCAGTAACTGAGATTCTTACCTGAACACTGGACATGATACTCTTCTATTGTACATACCTTTTTATATCCTCTCTTAAATACAAGTTTCCATAGATATATGTGTAATCTTTTCCATCGTTACATTCTGTTTCTTCAAACAGATCAGTCCATAATTCTCAATTAAAGTTTCATATTTCAAAAGATTTCTGTCACCATGTGTTTCTGTTTTCCCACGGCCTCCTCTACCCATAATCCCTCGCAATAACAAAAAAGAACCGAGAAGCGCAATGCCCGCTCCTGATTATTTTCACAATTATAAACTTAAGAGAATAGAACTAAATAAACATTTGCAATTTTCTTTGTAAATATTTCTTATTATTCTTAATAATACATCATCCACAGGGCTATTTTGATGATTGTTCATTGAAAATATAACCATTAAAACCATTATTTTCCATCCTATTTGAAAACTGAAAAGACCAAAATGATCGATTAAATTCACAAAGCATCCTTAACTTTTGACACCTCCTCGAGTTGCTGCTGATCTAGCCTTTACCGTTACAATGGTCTCGATATGCATTTATGCCTGTTTTACAAACTCGTTCTGTAAATATTTGCTAATTGACGAGTAGAACATCACTAGTACTTATCTCTCCTTGCAACTGTACAAATCATTTGTTATAGCTTTGTTTCCCGCGCTGCAGGATAAACTTGGCTCAAGCGGCACTTCAACTGCTTACTTTAGGCCCAAGCGGCTGATAAGTTTATTATGTTGATATATATTTGGTTTCCGCTGGTCCCAATATTTTGGGATTTATAATATCAAATGGGAAATGCCATCCCTTATTATGTTTCCTTTTATATTTGAAGCTAATGTATGACGCATCTTGAGGCGGGAAACCAGAGTGGAGCACTAGATGATAATGATGATGATCATTGTTATTGTAATTGTTATTACTACCATTGTTATCATTGTTATAATTGCCATTATTAGCATTATTATTTTCATCCTTATCATTATCAACAATATTAGCATATTCCGGCCAGCGGATATTCCCGCCACGGTCATTCGCGTCTCCCAGTCCGGGCGCGACTCAGCGGCTCGCATCCGCCAGTCACCCACTCTTTGTACTCTCCCAGCCACTTGACTTCAGTGAACAGACCATGGCCAAGAGTCCAAAAATCGCTCGCGTTTTGATTCTCTCCAGTTTCTGTCGGTTTGCCTGCGGTAATATCTTTTCTTGCGGCAAGGTCAAATGAGGTTGTTGGAGTCGTATTTCTGTTGGGATATATCTCTCTGCGTCCTATTTGCAGTATGGAGGACGCCGCTGACGAGGTCCTCTATGTAGAAATAGTTCAACAAACTGCATTGCAGCTGTCAAAACATATATTGTAAAGGATAAAAGTTCAAAATCAATTCGGGGGAGGACACAATCATTTCGACTCTCGCGTTAGCTGTCAAAATCGTTTGGTGAGAATTATATTGGCACATCCATCAAAACTCTCTGTTGTTTATTCACTTGAGGAAATTATTGAAATGTATCGCTTTACGTGAATTACTGATATCACCTACTACAGCGTTGTTCAAGCGAATTATTATAACCAATTATCTATTACTATACGAGTTCCCGGCACGAGATTTATGAAGAACGTATGTTTCACTCAGTGAAACGTTATGGAGTCTACATTATGGGTAAATCAAGTTTCATAATTGCATCTGGTTAACGATGCATAAGAGTTATAATTTCAGCTGGTTACCATTTTATCCATAAACCAAGTATAATTACAATATTTCCCTTACACAGAAGTCAGCTGTCGATGAACGAAGGTTGGTGAGCCTCACTTCACACACTGAGTCTTTTTTGTTTCCTTTCGTCTTTCGTCCCTAGTGGTCAGCTCTCGATGAATGGTATTGGTGAGCCTCACTTTTCACCTGGAGATTGTTCTTAGAGTTTTTTTTTTTTTTTTTTTTTTCCTATTCCTATTTCTATTATATAAAAATATGTATATTATATATATACATACATATATGTGAATTCTTTGCAATGGCGGTGGGGGTTCGAATCCCTGTCAGAGATGTTATAAATTCATATATATATATATATATATATATATATATATATATATATATATATATATATATATATATATATATATATATATACACACACACACACACACACACACACACACATATATATATATATAATATATCATCATCATCATCATCATGAGTCAATCCATTGCAGGACTAGGCCTCCCATTCTTTTCCAGGTTTTCCTGTCTTGCGATGTTTGTTTCCAGTCTTGGCCCCCAAATTTCGCTATTTCGTCGCGCCATCGTGTCATTGGTCTGGCTCTTGGCCTCCTTAAGTTATTTATAGTCCAGTC
>NW_020869261.1:83359-85859 GCF_003789085.1 Penaeus vannamei | reverse complement strand
AGAATAGGAGGTATGTGACTTTAGTGAGTCAGTGGAGCAAATTTAAGAGTAAGATATATGTCATGGAGGAACTAAATGGATAGATAAGGGGAGAGGTTGGAGGACTGGATAGAAGAAATTGGAATGGAGAGTACTGTATTCATGCAGATGGTGAAAGGAGTTGGTAAACGGGGAGATGAGGTAAAGGTAGGAATTAGATTGAGGAATAGTTAATTTGATGAGGGAGTGTTGGTGAAAGCGTGCATCACATCGGAGAGAGAAGAGGGCACGGCGTCGAGAGAGAGATGGTATGCCTGACTCAGCATACAGGCTCTCAACTGGGGAGGAGCGGGATGCCCCTATGGCCAAGCGGAGACCACAATGGTGGATTGTATCTAGACGATTAAGAAATGTGGTAGAGACAGATGAGTATATATGGCATCCATAATCAAAAGTGGAGAGGATCAAGTGTGTATGAAGGTGGAGGAGGTTTACTGTCTGAGCCCCATGACGGTGTTGAGCGTTTTTAAATTTAAGGGATATGGTCTCAACGGTAATTTGGAGTCGGAAAATTACTCCAAGGACTTCCCAAGGGGCATTGTACTGGAGTACCGTATAAGAGAGGAGTGATGGAAGGTGAGAAAGAGGATAGAAAAAAGAAGGTAGTGTGGCAAAAGCCATGATTTTGCTGACTGAAGGAGTTGTTGGAATGTATGTATGGATGGACCGGAGGCATAGATGATTAAGTCATAAACGTATAGTGATGATCAGGTCACCGTTGGTAATTCTGATATACTATCATTTGCTGCAAGGAATAAGCTAGTGCTGAGAACACTGCCTTGTGGGACGCCTTCGATCTGAGCATAAGAGGATGATGTGGAAGAAGTAATTTTGACTTGAAGTGTGTATGGAAAGGGAGGATTATAAAAAGACTCCCATGTTTCCGCATATGCCTAAAGAGGACAGTTTGCTGGGGGATATGATACTGCCATGTGGTATTACATACTTTCTCTAGGTCGTAGAATATGGCTAAAATGGATTGGCCCGACGGGATGGTGCTACGACGGATCCGAAGCAGAGAAGGTTTTTGATTACAAGAGACCACATAGTCGAGAGTTACCATTTCACTCAAGTAGTTTTGCATAAGCAAGTTGAAGCGAATGGTATTCTTGTGGGTCGGATTCTCGCAATTTAATTGGGTTTTAAAGAAGGAGAACGAGGGCTTCGCTCCAGTGAGGGGGAGAAATTTGTCGTAAACACATCCTTTACCGTTTAGGAGAAAGGATAAAGAGGATGATGGGAGGTGTCTGAGCATACGATAGTGAATGCCGTCAGTGTCCTCATGGGTGCTGTGGCATGATTGTAAGGCAGTGTGGAATTCTGAGGAAGAAAAGAGAGTATTGTATAATGCATCGGAAGAGAGGGAGTATGTGATGGGAGTACATTCTTTAGTGGTCTTGATGTAAGTGAAGTGTGGAGAAAGATGAGAACCGCAACTAACTTGGCTGAAATAATCACCTAGTTCATTAGCGACTTGGAGAGGATCTGATATGTAGGTGAGGACTGGGGCTGGATGGGGAGGATGTTTACCTGATATTTTGTGAACCCTCCACCAGATAGGTGATACAGATATTGTGGATGTAATTATGGAGACATTTTTTGCTCGTTATTTTCCTGTTTTGAATTGTACGTCGAAAATGGGCAGACGCTTTTTTAAAGAAGATAAGAGCTGATAGTTGGTAAGGAGTGTCTCGTTCGAATGGTAACTATTCCACGCTATACGTTTTAGATGGAGCGCCTTAGTTCAATCTGAGTTCCACCTTGGAACATATTTAGACATATAAGGTCTAAAGGATTGGGGAGTGGCTGTGTATGCAGCTATTAAGACTGTTCTTGAAAACATCTGTATTTTGTCTGAAATAGATAAGGATGGGGAGTGAGGGCGAGATATAGTAGCGTAAGAAGTGAAAGTTTGCCAGTCAGCTCGATTAGATCATCATCTTGGGGGATTAGGCAGCAGGGCAAATGAAGTAGGAGAAATGTTGGTCGGAAAGTGGTCGCTATAGGGGCATTGGTCTCGAAGTAAAGTAAAGAGAAGGAGAACATAGAGAGTTGTCCAGGCATGAAATAATCATGCATGCATGTCTAAATGTATGGGGTAGTCAGAATTAAGGATAATGAGGTCAGCTGTGGAAAGGAAATGTTCAAGGCAGGGCCGCCGTCAAGCGGGTAGGGTCCCGGGGCAAAGAACAGGGTCGGCCTTTAAGTGGGAAACACCTTTTTCGAATAGGAAACGCCCATTTTTCCCATAAGCTTTTATGCTTCCCTTAAGCTTCTATGTTACTAATATCACATAACCTAAAAGATATCACTAGTTTGCAGAAAGACTAAGGACATTTTTTTAACTTCATTATTTTTAATCTTGTTAACGGAAACTGTTATAATGTTGTTTTAGTATCAATAAACCCTTTGAATAAGTAGCCGGGTCATTGCCCGGGGTACGCTCCCCCCCTGTTGTACA
>NW_020869261.1:74265-79265 GCF_003789085.1 Penaeus vannamei | reverse complement strand
TGTGATCTGTTGTTGAGAATCCGCTGCGGAAGCCTGCCTGTTCTCTAGGCTGGGGAATCCAGACTGTCAGAGATGCGAGCTGTAATGACTTCGTGAACAGTTTGTAAGTAAAGGTATGGTTAATTTTTAAATCCTTTTTATCGCCTTTTTGTGTAACAAGATAATTGTTGCATTTTTCCAGGCTTTCGGAGTTTTTCCGCTGAGAAGGCATTTGTTAAAAAGATTGGCTAGTTTCACTGTTGCGATGTCTCCTGCATCTAATATGAGGTCTATACTAATTCCGTCTTCGCCTGGTGTTTCCCCTCTCTTCATGCCTTTAAGTGCTCTTTTTTTTTTTTTTTTTTTTTTTTTTTTTTTCATTCTTGTTATGTGTTACTTCTCCGTCTGGTTTCTTAATTGCATTCATTTGATTTCTCCCTATTCCTAGTCTTCTTTTAGCTGCTTTCATGCTGGTACCTGAAATCACTGCTTCATTTATTATTTGAGTATTGAATTTCCGTACGTCTTCCCTCTTCTTTTTATTTATGGTCTTTGTTAGTTCAACCAATTCTATCTTGTCCCTATTTGACGATACTTTCATGTCTCTACGTTTTGCATAAGCTGTTTAGTTTCTACCGAGAGCTTGCTGGAGCTTCGATTGTCGTTCTTTCCGCCTACTTCAAGTGCAGCTTCTTTTATTATGTCATTGAACTGTTTATTGATTTGGTCGATGTTGAGATCTTCGTCGCGGAGGAGTGAATATCTGTTTTGGATGTTTAGGCTAAATTCTGTTGCTCTGATCCTCAAGTTAGCCAAGTTTGGCTGTGGTTTACTCATTAGTTTGTTCCTTTCCCTTCTGAGATGTATTTTAATTTCGCCTCTCACCATTCTATGGTCGCTGCCTACATTTACTTTATTTATAACCTCTACATTTTTTATTATATCGCGCCTATTTGAAATTATGAAGTCAATTTCGTTTTTGACGTCAGAAGGCGACTTCCATGTCCACTTCCGTTCTAGTCTTTTTTCGAAGAATGTATTCATGATACTGAGTGATCGAGCCTCCGCAAATTCGACTAGCATTTGTCCCCTCTCGTTCCTAGTGCCTATTCCATGGTTCCCTACTGCGGTTTCGCCCTCTGTCTTTTTACCTATTTTTGCATTAAAATCCCCCATAATTATTGTGAAATGGGATTTTGTTCTCTCGCTGGCTAAGTGAACATCTTCATAGAAGCTCTCTATTTCTTCATCACTGTGGCTGCAGGTTGGAGCATAGACTTGAATAATTTTTAAGTTGTACCTAGTGTTTAGTTTTATTGTTACCGAAGCCACTCTTTCGCTGACACTATAGAATTCTACAATGTTCTTTTCTAAGCGTTTGTGTATTAAGAATCCTACCCCTAATTCCTGTTTGCTACCCAGAGGTTTTCCTCTCCAATAGAGCACGTGTCCCTCATTTAATAGCTTCTGCTCTTCACCTAGTCTTCTAACTTCGCAGAGTCCTACTACATCCATTTAATGGAAGAGAGTTCCCTCTAGTAAAGCTAGTAAGTCGGATTCAGTTCTCATGGTCCTTATATTGTATGTGCAAAGGTTCATCAACGTGGGGCGGCCTGTCTTTACCCGATATATTTTAACACCCCCTGCTCCGGAGCGATCCTGATTCGCCGCCGTAACCAGGGCTCCTTTCGCCTCCGGGGAATGGGGGCCGTTCCTGAATATTTTGTCTCATGCTTGGAGGTGGACAGCCGATTTACCTCCCACCTACTGGCTTAGGTGTATCTTGGTGGGAGGGGAGTAATTTAGCCGGAATGCCATTGATAAGTCCTCCCAGCAGGTTTGGTCCTACCTGGAGTGGACTTAGGAGCGGCAATGCACGCCTGCTCACTACTCCCGTGAGCTGGGCTTAATATCAGAAGTGCATATATGTTTTATTTTATTTTATTTATTAACTTCATTTGTGCGTATGTGCACCTGATGTAGACATATTCATTCCCGCACATGCTCTAAGTACTACGCATATGCTCATTCCCACGCATATGCATATGCAAGCATACACATTTATTCTTGTATCTATGCTTATGGATATGGATACTTATTCTTACGTTATAAATAACTACATACATGTCCATCATAGTCTGACCTAGTCATATGTTCACATCGCCTGTCCGTTTATGCGCTTGTTATATGTTATTGATAAGTGAGTGAGTATACATGTGTATATTCACCCCGTGTATATGTAAACACCCCTTTTGCATACCTCGCAAACCTACCTATCATTATACATACGCATGTATCTATCCCTGCATGTGCTCACGCATCCGTATATGAGCACATACATTTGCAGCATACACTAGTGCTCCCCCCCCCTTTACATATGTGTATATATCTGTACTTGCTTTACATATAACTACCTCTACGTACATACATACGTACTTACATACATACATATACTTAATTATTTATCCACCTCCCTACATCCTGCACACACCTATATACGTATACCTTTACGTATACACATATAAATACCTACATATGTCTACCTATTCATTCACCCACGCATACACATAAACACGCACATTATACATACCTATATACACATACACATATATACATGCTTATATACACTTGTAAATGTACACATTCATGCATGAATATATACACCATATGTACAAATTTGCATATTTACGCCTTTAAAACCCATGTATACCCTCATGTATAAGCACGGAACATACCCATATATAATGTACTCTATCACAAAGCTATATGGAACCTTATAGCCTTACGTAGACAACAGCAGCATACATACCCATGTATCCGCACATGAATTTAAACTCGCCTACACTCATATGAACCTGTACACATATATACGCATGTACATGCGCACATATGCACCTGCGCACTTTCGTGCCTACGCGCTCATACTCGCGCACGAACGTATGAACAGTCTGCATAGGCACACACGCACTCCATTATAATGAGCCCATGCATTATAATGTCCTTAAATTGTAGTGTTGCAGCAGAGGAATTGAGGGAAGGATGCGGGTGTGTGGGAGGATTTAGGATGGTATTGGAGGGGTAAGGATGGGTTTGGGATAAAGGGAGTTATAAGGGTGATTTGTATCTGGCAATTTTTCGGAGCGGCGTCGCATTCCTTAGCTGTTGTTAAGCCTAACGGGGTGCGGCCTCGGCTGACCGCAGGTCATGGGTCGGCGTCTGGCGCTCATCTGAGGTGCCAAAGCTTGAATTACGCTTTATTATTACTTGATTTATTAGGCGTTTCTTCTGTCGAATGTCAGGTGATACTTTACGCTTTATGGGAACCAATTTTAACTTACCTGATTTTGTGATGTACTGTACTTACATACTGGCCGTTGACTGTTCCTTAGCAAATCTACTTGAGTGGAAACTGTAATGCCCGCGCTGTTGGCACTGTTACTCGGCGACCTGTGGCACAGGTGTTGCTTATCATTTCCTAATGCTTTCGTAATTTGGTATACTTTTCATGGGGTGAGATTATTATTATTATTTTCTTTTCACTGATTCTGAATACTGAGGCACTCTCGATGAACTAATGAACTTCTCAAACACTGTAATGAATCCCAGTATTCCTAGTTGGCACTTTCTGGCACTCCTGTTGGTTTAGAAAAGTCCGCGTACGTATGGTCCGATAATACATTTTATAAACTTGTGAGGTTATCAGATGAATTATTATTTCTATTTTGGTTGGATTATATGCTCTATACATTCACGATTTTTTCTCTCCTATGTAGCACTAGCACAGATCACTTTGGACACGTAATTTTAGCACTAAATAACGCTGATCAAAAGAACGACTCCACTCTTACTCATTGCCAGATACATCCCCATATATATATATATATATATATATATATATATATATATATATATATTATATAATATATATAATATATATATATATATATATATATATATATAATAATATATTATATATATATATATATATATATATTAATGAATAGCAAAATTCATAATTATAAACTATATATTAGTATGTGTTGCATATGTATTCTACTATTGGATGCGTTCCATGCTAGGCTGCGACGAAAAATGTATATTTGCACTTCTTGGAATTCGGATATTTCCTTCGGCACGGGGTACTCTCGGGACGTATTCAAATATCGCCGTCTTCAACCAATGCAAAGTGTGCTGGAGGTATTGAACAGTTTATCTAGCATGTTGGGTCGTGTGAGAGAGCGTAAGTGTGACGGCAAGCGGTGTACAGTGCGCCGTGTTGTATAAGGGAACATTTCCCTTTAGGTGTATTCTAAATGCAGTTATTGCTGAGCGTTTGCTACGTTTTGGATAGTTATCCAGGAACATTAAAGCTCAAACTTTATCAAAGAACATGTAATACAAATATCACCCTCAAACAGCACAGCAGCTGAGGGTCAAAGTTCAACTCGAACTTTACCTTTTCTCGTATACTAAAAGCCACACAGGGAACCCATTAATTGACCAATTTGTTATAATCATTATTTCTCTCCTCCTGTTCTTCCTTACTTACCGTTTGCGCCTCTTCCTCTTTGCCTCCCTGCCTCTACTTTTCTTCCTTCTCTCTCCTCTGTCCCTGGTTTTCCTTCATTACCACTAATTTCTCTATCTTTAAATTTCCCTCTGTCTTTGACTTTCCTTTCTCTTTCCTTCCCTTTCTGCCTCTCCTCTTTCCTCCTCTGCTTCCTTCTCTCTCTCTCTCTCTTTCCCCATACTTCTCTATTTATGTTTTTCTCTCCATTTCTCCCTTTTTGTACCGTTCCTTTCTCAATGCCCCACTCATTATTTCTCTTCTTTTTTCCCTCGCTTCTTCCCGTTTTCTCTTCCTCTTTGCAACTCTATTCCTCCCATTCTCTCTACTTCTGTTCCTCTCCTCTCTCCTCTATTTCTCTCTTCTCCCGACCATTCCACCCAATCCGCTTCCCCTCTCCACCTTCTCACCTTCTCTCCCTCTTTCTTACTGCCCGCTCTCCCTCAACTAAAAA
>NW_020869261.1:61206-69165 GCF_003789085.1 Penaeus vannamei | reverse complement strand
GTGATCGCCAACTCAGGCTATACGGCCACCTGGCTCGCTTTCTTCAGGAGGATCCTGCCCAACAGAGTGTCTCTCTTCGAGACAGCCATGGGTGGAGGAGGCCTGTGGGACGACCTAGGAAGTCGTGGCTTGGGCAGATCGACCAAACTTGTCGTGAAGAATTCGAGATGGGCCGAGTCCCTGCCTGGCGGCATTATTGTGGATAATATAAGCCACACAAGAGAAGGCTCCCACTTCGCTCACTGCCTTGTGCTTGCCTCGGCTGATGTAATCAAACCAGAGCCATGGCGATGTGCTTTTTCTTCCCTCTTCTCTTGTTTCTTCCTTTTTTTTTTTCGCTGAACCTTTTCTTCAGAGTATGATTCGCGTGATATTCCTGGTTACATGAAACTCAAAACAAGAAGTAACAGGTGTCCTCGAAGTCGCCCGTTTATGCACCGTCTGTTGTCAACATTGTCCGAATCCGCTGGTATTTTTGGCACGGATTAAAAATATACATGTAAACAGATTTTAAAAAATGAATAATTTAAATAAACAAATAAACCTCAACTCTTTCTTCCCACATCCACGCAAACAACACGAAATCCAAAAAAGAAGGCCAACCTTTCCAGTAGACTTTGCTTCCCTCCAGAGCCTTGGGCGGACTCAGCAGCCCGAAGTAGGGGAAGCCGGTGGTCAGACACCGCCTGTCGTCTGTGTACACGAAGCCGAGGCAGTAATCCTCCTCGGCGCACCGGATGGCGCACGGAATCTGTGCGTGCGGAGAATCGCTCGCTTTTCGTACTCGAAAGTAGGCCGTATATATATATATATATATATATATATATATATATATTATATATAATATATTATATGTGTGTGTATACCCATATATATAATATATATATAATATATATATATATATATATATATATATGTATGTGTGTGTGTGTGTGTGTGTGTGTGTGTGTGTGTGTGTGTGTGTGTGTGTATGTGCGTGTTCTGCCTATATATATATATATATATATATATATATATATAATATATATATATATATATATATATATATATATATATATATATATATATATATAATATATAATAATATATATATATATATGTGTGTGTGTGGTGTGTGTGTGTGTGTGTGTGTGTGTGTGTATATATATATATATATATATATATATATATATATATATATATATATATATATATATATATATATATATATATATATATATATATATATATATATATATATATATATATATATATATATAGTATATATATGCAGATATATATACGTATGCATGAATAAACGCTTACACACACATAAACACGAAATATATATATGATATATATATATATATATATATATATATATATATATATATATATATATATATATATATATATATATATATATATATATATATATATTATATATATATATATATATATATATATATATATATATATATATATATATATGTAAAATAGGTTGCAAACCACGAGGATGAGATTGCAAGGGTAAAAGGGATAGAAACCTTTGGTTTTGGTTATTTGCTTTTATATCTTTTTTGTAAATTGCATATATTACTTGTTTGTATTATCATTTGTTTATGCATTTGTTCCTTTCTTTTGGTTTTCTTACTAGTTGTTATGTTCTTTTTGTTTGTTTATTTTCTTGCTTGTTTTCTATTACTTTGTTCATCTATTTGATTTGTCTTACTTACTCTTATATAATTTATATACCATTGTTATTATTGCTATATCTAACTTCTTTGTTTATTATATATCTATCAATTATTTATTATATACTTTTAATCATTATCGTTTTTATACAATTTTTAATTTACTGTTTTATTTGTTATTTTTTGTATATTGCAAATTCATTTATCATTTATCATCTATCACTATTATTTGACTAACGTACATCATTCATCCCTTTGTCTCTTGTACGAATATCATTAATTATGAGTCACATCAAGGTGGCGAGGGGAGAGACCAGGTGCTGCAGGGACTGAGGGGACAGAGCAGAGACCAGGTGCTGCAGGGACTGAGGGGACAGAGCAGAGACCAGCTGCTGGACTGAGGGGACAGAGCAGAGACCAGGTGCTGGAGGGACTGAGGGGACAGAGCAGAGACACTGAGGACTGAGGGACAGAGCAGAGACCAGTGCTGCAGGGACTGAGGGGACAGAGGAGACCAGGTGCTGGACAGAGCAGAGACCAGGTGCTGAGGGACTGAGGGGACAGAGCAGAGACCAGGTGCTGCAGGGACTGAGGGGACAGAGCAGAGACCAGTGCTGGAGGGACTGCTTAGGGACTTGCTGAGGGACTGAGGGACAGAGCAGAGACCAGGTGCTGGAGGGACTGAGGGGACAGAGCAGAGACCAGGTGCTGGAGGGACTGAGGGGACAGAGCAGAGACCAGGTGCTGGAGGGACTGAGGGGACAGAGCAGAGACCAGGTGGAGGGACTGAGGGGACAGAGCAGAGACCAGGTGCTGACTGAGGGACAGAGCAGAGACCAGGTGCTGAGGGACTGAGGGACAGAGCAGAGACCAGGTGCTGGAGGGACTGAGGGGACAGAGCAGAGACCAGGTGCTGGAGGGACTGAGGGGACAGAGCAGAGACCAGGTGCTGAGGACTGAGGGGAGCAGAGACCAGGTGCTGCAGGGACTGAGGGACAGAGCAGAGACCAGGTGCTGGAGGGACTGAGGGACAGAGCAGAGACCAGAGGGACTGAGGGGACAGAGCAGAGACCAGGTGCTGGAGGGACTGAGGGGACAGAGCAGAGACAGTGCTGGAGGGACTGAGGGACAGAGCAGAGACCAGGTGCTGGAGGGACTGAGGGGACAGAGCAGAGACCAGGTGCTGAGGGACTGAGGACAGAGCAGAGACCAGGGAGGGACTGAGGGGACAGAGCAGAGACCAGGTGCTGGAGGGACTGAGGGGACAGAGCAGAGACCAGGTGCTGCAGGGACTGAGGGGACAGAGCAGAGACCAGGTGCTGGAGGGACTGAGGGACAGAGCAGAGACCAGAGGACGACAGAGCAGAGACCAGGTGCTGAGGGACTGAGGGGACAGAGCAGAGACCAGGTGCTGGAGGGACTGAGGGGACAGAGCAGAGACCAGGTGCTGAGGGGACTGAGGGAGCAGAGACCAGGTGCTGGAGGGACTGAGGGGACAGAGCAGAGACCAGTGCTGGAGAGACCAGGTGCTGCAGGGACTGAGGGACAGAGCAGAGACCAGGTGCTGCAGGGACTGAGGGGACAGAGCAGAGACCAGCAGGGACTGAGGGACAGAGCCAAGGACTGAGACAGAGCAGAGACCACTGACTGACTGACTGAGGGACAGAGCAGAGACCAGGTGCTGGAGGGACTGAGGGGACAGAGCAGAGGACCAGGTGCTGCAGGGACTGAGGGGACAGAGCAGAGACCAGTGCTGGAGGGACTGAGGGGACAGAGCAGGAGACCAAGGGACTGAGGGGACAGAGCAGAGACCAGTGCTGGCAGGGACTGAGGGGACAGAGCAGAGACCAGGTGCTGCAGGGACTGAGGGACAGAGCAGAGACCAGGTGCTGCAGGGACTGAGGGACAGAGCAGAGACCAGGTGCTGGAGGGACTGAGGGGACAGAGCAGAGACCAGTGCTGGAGGGACTGAGGGGACAGAGCAGAGACAGGTGCTGGAGGGACTGAGGGAAGAGCAGAGACCAGGTGCTGGACGGGACTGAGGGGACAGAGCAGCAGAGACCAGGTGCTGCAGGGGACTGAGGGGACAGAGCAGAGACCAGTGCTGCGGGGGACTGAGGGGACAGAGCAGAGACCAGGTGCTGCAGGGACTGAGGGGACAGAGCAGAGACCAGGTGCTGGAGGGACTGAGGGGGACAGAGCCAGAGACCAGGTGCTGGAGGGACTGAGGACAGAGCAGAGACCAGGCTGTGAGGGACTGAGGGACAGAGCAGAGACAGGTGCTGGAGGGACTGAGGGACAGAGCAGAGACCAGTGCTGGAGGGACTGACTGAGGGGACAGAGCAGAGACCAGGTGGGGACTGAGGGGACAGAGCAGAGACCAGGTGCTGCAGGGACTGAGGGGACAGAGCAGACCAGGTGCTGAGGGACTGAGGGGACAGAGCAGAGACCAGAGGGACTGAGGGGACAGAGCAGAGACCAGGTGCTGAGGGACTGAGGGGACAGAGCAGAGACCAGGTGCTGGGGACTGAGACAGCAGAGACCAGGTGCTGAGGGACTGAGGGACAGAGCAGAGACTGCTGAGGAGGGTGCTGCAGGACTGAGGGGACAGAGCAGAGACCAGGTGCTGCAGGGACTGAGGGACAGAGCAGAGACCAGGTGCTGAGGACTGAGGGGACAGAGCAGAGACTGGAGGGACTGAGGGGACAGAGCAGAGACCAGGTGCTGAGGGACTGAGGGACAGAGCAGAGACCAGGTGCTGCAGGGACTGAGGGACAGAGCAGAGACCAGGTGCTGCAGGGACTGAGGGGACAGAGCAGAGACCAGGTGCTGCAGGGACTGAGGGGACAGAGCAGAGACCAGCAGGGACTGAGGGACAGAGCAGAGCCAGGTGCTGAGGGACTGAGGGGACAGAGCAGAGACCAGGTGCTGGAGGACTGAGGGACAGAGCAGAGACAGGTGCTGAGGGACTGAGGGGACAGAGCAGAGACCAGGTGCTGAGGGACTGAGGGGACAGAGCAGAGACCAGGTGCTGGAGGGACAGGGGACAGAGCAGAGACCAGGTGCTGGAGGGACTGAGGGAGGCAGAGACCAGGTGCTGGAGGGACTGAGGGACAGAGCAGAGACCAGGTGCTGAGGGACTGAGGGGACAGAGCAGAGACCACTGAGGGACTGAGGGGACAGAGCAGAGAACCAGGTGCTGCAGGGACTGAGGGGACAGAGCAGAGACCAGTGCTGAGGGACTGAGGGGACAGAGCAGAGACCAGGTGCTGGAGGGACTGACCAGGTGCTGGAGGACTGAGGGGACAGAGCAGAGACCAGGTGCTGGAGGGACTGAGGGGACAGAGCAGAGACCAGGTGCTGGGACTGAGGGACAGAGCAGAGACAGGTGCTGGAGGGACTGAGGGGACAGAGCAGAGACCAGGTGCTGGAGGGACTGAGGGGACAGAGCAGAGACCAGGTGCTGGAGGGACTGAGGGGACAGAGCAGAGACCAGGTGCTGGAGGGACTGAGGGGACAGAGCAGAGACCAGGTGCTGGAGGGACTGAGGGGACAGAGCAGAGACCAGGTGCTGGAGGGACTGAGGGGACAGAGCAGAGACCAGGTGCTGGAGGGACTGAGGGACAGAGCAGAGACCAGGTGCTGGAGGGACTGAGGGGACAGAGCAGAGGTGCTGGAGGGACTGAGACCAGGTGCTGGAGGGACTGAGGGGACAGAGCAGAGGACCAGGTGCTGGAGGGACTGAGGGGCAGAGACCAGGTGCTGACTGGACAGAGCAGAGACCAGTGCTGGAGGGACTGAGGGACAGAGCAGAGACCAGGTGCTGGAGGGACTGAGGGGACAGAGCAGAGACCAGGTGCTGGAGGACTGAGGGACAGAGCAGAGACAGGGTGCTGGAGGGACTGAGGGGACAGAGCAGAGACCAGGTGCTGGAGGGACTGAGGGGACAGAGCAGAGACCAGGTGCTGGAGGGACTGAGGGGACAGAGCAGAGACCAGTGCTGGAGGACTGAGGGGACAGAGCAGAGACCAGTGCTGGAGGGACTGAGGGACAGAGCAGAGACCAGGTGCTGGAGGGACTGAGGGGACAGAGCAGAGACCAGGTGCTGGAGGACTGAGGGACAGAGCAGAGACCAGGTGCTGGAGGGACTGAGGGGACAGAGCAGAGACCAGGTGCTGGAGGGACTGAGGGGACAGAGCAGAGACCAGGTGCTGGAGGGACTGAGGGGACAGAGCAGAGACCAGGTGCTGGAGGGACTGAGGGACAGAGCAGAGACCAGGTGCTGGAGGGACTGAGGGACAGAGCAGAGACCACTGAGGGACAGAGCAGAGACCAGGTGCTGGAGGAGGACAGGACAGGGGACTGAGACAGGCAGAGACCAGGTGCTGGAGGACTGAGCAGAGGACAGGTGCTGGAGGACTGAGGGACAGAGCAGAGACCAGGTGCTGGAGGGACTGAGGGGACAGAGCAGAGACCAGGTGCTGGAGGGACTGAGGGGACAGAGCAGAGACCAGGTGCTGAGGACTGAGGACAGAGCAGAGACCAGGTGCTGGAGGGACTGAGGGGACAGAGCAGAGACCAGGTGCTGGAGGACTGAGGGACAGAGCAGAGAACAGGTGCTGGAGGGACTGAGGGGACAGAGCAGAGACCAGGTGCTGGAGGGACTGAGGGACAGAGCAGAGACAGGTGCACTGAGACAGAGCAGAGTGCTGGAGGGACTGAGGGGACAGAGCAGAGGCCAGGTGCTGGAGGACTGAGGGGACAGAGCAGAGACCAGGTGCTGGAGGGACTGAGGGGACAGAGCAGAGACCAGGTGCTGGAGGGACTGAGGGACAGAGCAGAGCAGGTGAGGGACTGAGGGACAGAGCAGAGACCAGGTGCTGGAGGACTGAGGGGACAGAGCAGAGACCAGGGACTGAGGGGACAGAGCAGAGACCAGGTGCTGGAGGGACTGAGGGGACAGAGCAGAGACCAGTGCTGGAGGGACTGAGGGACAGAGCAGACAGGTGCTGGAGGACTGAGACAGAGAGACCAGGTGCTGGAGGGACTGAGGGGACAGAGCAGAGACCAGGTGCTGGAGGGACTGGAGGGACTGAGGGGACAGAGCAGAGACCAGGTGCAGGGACTGAGGGGACAGAGCAGAGACCAGGTGCTGGAGGACTGAGGGACAGAGCAGAGACCAGGTGCTGGAGGACTGAGGGGACAGAGCAGAGACAGGTGCTGGAGGGACTGAGGGGACAGAGCAGAGACCAGGTGCTGGAGGGACTTGCGACTGTTGCTGGAGGGACTGAGGGGACAGAGCAGAGACCAGGTGCTGGAGGGACTGAGGGGACAGAGCAGAGACCAGGTGCTGGAGGGACTGAGGGGACAGAGCAGAGACCAGGTGCTGAGGGACTGAGGGGACAGAGCAGAGACCAGGTGCTGGAGGGACTGAGGGGACAGAGCCAGGTGCTGGAGGGACTGAGGGGACAGAGCAGAGACCAGGTGCTGGAGGACTGAGGGGACAGAGCAGAGACCAGGTGCTGGAGGACTGAGGGGACAGAGCAGAGACCAGGTGCTGGAGGGACTGAGGGGACAGAGCAGAGACCAGGTGCTGGACTAGAGGTGCTGGAGGGACTGAGGGGACAGAGCAGAGACCAGGTGCTGGAGGGACTGAAGGGACAGAGCAGAGACCAGGTGCTGGAGGGACTGAGGGGACAGAGCAGAGACCAGGTGCTGGAGGACTGAGGACAGAGCAGAGACCAGGTGCTGCAGGGACTGAGGGGACAGAGCAGAGACCAGGTGCTGGAGGGACTGTGGGGACTGAGACAGAAGAGACCAGGTGCTGCAGGGACTGAGGGGACAGAGCAGAGACCAGGTGCTTGACTGAGGGGACAGAGCAGAGACCAGGTGCTGGAGGACTGAGGGGACAGAGCAGAGACCAGGTGCTGGAGGGACTGAGGGACAGAGCAGAGACAGGTGCTGGGGACTGAGGGGACAGAGCAGAGACCAGGTGCTGAGGGACTGAGGGACAGAGCAGAGACCAGGTGCTGGAGGGACTGACCAGGACTGAGCAGAGACCACTGAGGGGACAGAGCAGAGACCAGGTGCTGAGGGACTGAGGGGACAGAGCAGAGACCAGGTGCTGGAGGGACTGAGGGGACAGAGCAGAGACAGGTGCTGGACTGGGACAGAGCAGAGGCCAGTGCTGAGGGACTGAGGGACAGAGCAGACCAGGTGCTGGAGGGACTGAGGGACAGAGCAGAGACCAGGTGCTGGAGGACTGAGGGACAGAGCAGAGACCAGG
>NW_020869261.1:46206-48706 GCF_003789085.1 Penaeus vannamei | reverse complement strand
CATTGATACTACCGAACATAAACAACCATAGCAGTAAACACAAACAGCCATAACAGCACAAACCATAACAGTAAACACAAACAGCCATAACGGTAAAGAATGCTATTCGCAGGTTACGTCAAAGGTTTCAGGCGCTACGGAGAGAAGGCCTATCGACACTTTGCTTCCTCGAGGACCCACTGGGATGCCAGGAACTTGTGCTGGAACATGAATGCCTCTCTGGCAGTGCCTCTGGTATGTCGCGTGGGAGGGGGGGGGGGGATTATGATCATTATCGGTGCGAATTAGACAGAGACAGTCATATATATATATATATATATATTATATATATAATATAGAGAGAGAGAGAGAGAGAGAGAGAGAGAGACAGAGACAGAGACAGAGAGAGACAGAGACAGAGAGAGAGAGAGGAGACAGAGAAGAACAGAGACAGAGACAGAGACAGAGACAGACAGAGACAGACAGACAGAGAGAAACAGAGACAGAGAAAGAGAGAGAGAGAGAGAGAGAGAGAGAGCTAGACAAACAGAGTGAGAGAGACAGAAAGAGACATTGATAGTGGGAGAGACAGACTGAGCTAGACGTGTATATATCATGCTATGTTGTTAGGTGTGTCTTGTTTGTGGTAGACTTTGTGTCTGATTCAAGATGCTTTTTTATTTATTAATATGCTTGTTTATTCATCTATTGTGCATTTGTTTGTTTATCTACCTATTCACTCACCTAATCATTATTTAAATCATCTATATCTTTTCTCAAGGCTACATATTATTCCTCTTCTTACATTGGTAGATAAACCAGGTATCCGCAGACTTGAATTAATTAATAAACATATGTATAATAAATGAGTAAACAAACCATTAAATAAGTAGAATAATGGCAGATGAACGACCATTCCCAACCATTCCAGAACACACGTGAGAATCCATTCCAGAAACAGACCAATTAAATAAGAACATGAATAAACATAATCAATAAATTTAGATAAAGAAAAATAAATATGATAAACGACTAAACAAGCCAATAAATGAGAACAGAATAACAATAAATGAACAACCATTCCCGACCATTCCAGAACGCAGGAGAGAATTCATTCCTAGCTTCACTCGTAAACACTGGCTCGTTCTGGATTCTGGCTGATGACGCAACAACGGAAGGCGTTTGGGAGAATACAGATACAAGTGAGTGTGTGATGCTAGAACGGATGCAGGTATGAGTGTATGTATGGGGGACGAGAGAGAGAGAGAGAGAGAGAGCAAAAGCGTGAGAGAGAGAGAAAAAAAGAGTGAGACCCACAGAACACAAACACACAAAGCAAGAAACAATCATACCCGGTTGAGTGAGAGAGAGAGAGAGAGAGAGAGAGAGAGAGAGAAAAGCGTGAGAAGAGAAAAAGAGAGACCCAAGAACACAAACCACAAAAAAGCGGTTGAGTGAGAGAGAGAGAGAGAGAGAGCAAAAGCGTGAGAGAGAGAGAAAAAAAGTGACCCACACAACACAAACAACATCAACACAATCATACACACATAACCCCAACCCACAACCACACACGAACACCCAACCTTCCTAACGACGACTACGTTAACGACCCTTCGTATTAACCCTTTCCAGACGAACGACTGTCCTACGGCAGGTGGAGAGCTGGGCAACCCGACAACGGCGGTGGAGTGGAAGACTGTGCAGAACTTTCGTACCTGGCCGAGTGGAATGACATTGCTTGTTCTCAGACTCGTTACTATGCTTGTGAAATCCCTGTGGCTCAGTGTGATCGCCGAAGGGACGATATCCGCTGTAGTTACTTGCTCTAGGGCTGTGGTTCTTAGCATTCTTAGGGTCATGGATCCCTTTAAGAATCTGATGGAAGCTTTGGAACCCCTTACCCAGAAATTATGACAGAGATTTAACTTTGCATGCAATGTGTATTATGTATTTCATTCATTGGCATTTGATATATATATGAAGTACACAAATTATTATTACACTTTAAATTAAACAATAAGAAACACTCATTTTTATGCAAAAGATAATGGCCACGCATTATGAATATCAAATACAATCCTTTTGTGGATAACAAAACCACTACTATTATTACTTCTACTACTACTACTACTACTATTACATGGGTCAACGACCTAATAGTAAGTCAAGAGACGCCAAGTGGTCGTCCTTGTTAGTAGAGGAAGAGTGCGTTTTCCTTCAAGCACTGGCATGATGCATTTGTTTTCTTTTATATACAATGTCAATGGGAATCCGCTGATTAGGACAAGAGCGAGGGTTGTTTAGCGATTATGTGTTAATCTCTATCTGATCCTCACGGACCCTCTGCAATCCCTCCATGGACCCCAAGTTAAGAATCCCTGCTCTAAAAAGAGAGAGACAGAGCGAGAGAGTAGTGAAAGAGGAAGAAAAGGGGAAAGGAGGGAGAGAGAGGGAAGGGAGAAAGAAAAAGAGTGGGATAAGGAGATAGATAGAGAGAGACATCTCTTATGCATTGATCTGA
>NW_020869261.1:26206-33706 GCF_003789085.1 Penaeus vannamei | reverse complement strand
CGTTTCTCTTTCTTCTTTACCCTTTTAAATAACATACTAACCTTCAGTGCTCTACAACCTCTGACATCTAACACAATATGTCTTATTCGTTAACTCTTTCTACCCTTTTCGCCACAATATCTTATCATGGTGCTGTATAACCTTTCCTTACCTGGAGGCTTCGTCCTTAAGCCTCACCCTATCACCCTATTTTAAATGCTAATGACAGATGTTGACGCGTCAGATTATATATATATATATATATATATATATATATATATATATATATATATATAAAGAATAAATAGCAAACTAAATGACTCATCAGCAAAATTAAATCACTAGAAAACAAGTAAATCACTAGCAAAGCAAATAAATTACTAGCAAAAACAAATCACTAGGAAACAAATGAATCACTAGCAAAACAAATAACAAAACGTACATAACTAGGAACTAAATAACTCGCTAGTAACTAAAACAAACCACAAGCAAAAGCAAACGAAAAATAAGAACCCCAAACCACCTCCTTTAACCCTTTCATTAACTTATTAACACTTTATATCCCCAAATTCCACGGCATAATTTTCTAAAATAGTTTACCCTCAAAGAAAACGGATGACATCATAGTGAAGGAGCCAGAACGATACTGGTTTCAGGCCACTACTACCCCTCCTTGGCTAGTTTTTATACCCTTCGGAACACATGGATTCTAGTGACTCCTGCCTCTGTCCTATTTGCTGTTTGGTAGCTCTATTTTTCCATATACATTCATATTTAAGAGAAAGCTTCTGAGTGAGTTTTGTGCGTGTTGCGATATGAGTAAACTTTGGTCACTATTCCATATTATAAATACCAGTGATATTATGATAATGAGATTATATACAGTACTTTTATATACATACAGAAGTAAAAGATTTAATTTATACTCGCACAAAGATATATTTTAGTTATTTATACAACCTATCATATATGCATGATCCCTGTAATGTGAGTATACATACACTATCGCTACAAGATGCTTGGAGTGCCAGTGACGTATGAAGAAGCAATGTTTTCAACAAATTAAGATGAAATGTGATTAATATACGGATTTTACGTATATAATTTAGGTAAAGTTTTATACCCATGATCCCTGTAATCTGAGCGTCCCTGGTGGCAGAACGTAGAGCGACTGGGAGAACAAAAGGAACAGACCCAGCACGGAGTTTGGAATCGCATTTTACCCTCGCACGCTCGGCCTACTTACCCACAGCGCGTCCGTCCGCCAAGCCGTCGGCGACGATTTCGGCAACGTTGGATTCGTTTCACCTTCTACGACCAAATATGTTGTGGTTTTATTGCCCGGAAATCCTCCTTTAGCGACAAACGGCCTTGACAGCAGGAGAGGGCATGAAAGGTTTCAGCGAAATGGCATAAATAACATACCACACGCAACATATGGATGATAATTCACATTATTATTCACTGATGGCGCCTACCGTCCCCCTACCCACGTCGAGAAAGAATCCTCCACGTATTCACGTCAAGATATAGCTCACACGTAGATACGGAGGAGCGGACTCTGTACTTTACAACCTCGGATAAGAAAAGTACTAACCTGATTGATCGATGCTGCTGAGGATTAGGAGGTGCTCAGCTGATGCTGAAGGTGATGGAGGCGGCTGGTGGCGACCTCGCGCACAACGTTAGTCTTGAGCATGCACACCCTCCTCATTCGGTCATCGCGGCGGCTATGGCCTGTTCTTAACCCGTATCTCGTGGTTTTCAGAAATTCGACCGTATTACTCCTGTCGTGGTTTCTAGAAGATGGGAACCCCACCACGAGGCTATATTTTTATGCAACAGATGGCGACATACATTGCAGCGACTTATTAATTGATTAGTAATTGTATACTGTCCATTTAGTGTATTATCAGTGTTATTTCACCCCGCAATTTCCCCGGAATCTTTCATGCCCTTCCCCTGCTATCGGGGCTGTCGCCAAAGAGGGGGTTTTCGCGCAATAAAAACCTACGTATTTGCTTTGTAAACAGTGAGAGGAATCCAGTGATACTAATATCGTCGCTGTCTGCTTGGCGGACGTATACCCCCCCCCCCCCCCCCAAAATTACCGTGTGTACTTTTACTGGGTATATATCAGCGCAACTAGGGATAGAAAAGATGAACCTTAACTCCTTAGTTATCCAAGACAACGATATAAAGTATTGTGCATCCATATGACGACTCAAAATGTCACCCCCACCCTTTTGCTTAACCAATTGGCTACTTAGCTACATTATGGTTGATCATATTCCAATTTTCATATACTATATGGTATCCAAATCACAAAAAATCTTGTTTACATGTAAATATATGCCCTTACAGTTTACCTACTTTCCCATACATATATGTAGCTAAACGGCTAATCTGTAAAACACTTGTCAATGTAATGTGCCCATACATAGTTTTCGGCAGTGAAAAGGATACTTATTTCCTTTGTGAGGCGTCTCATTATATTATTTTCGTGATTTATTCTTATATAGTTATTGCAAAGAAAATGCGTTTTTGAATGTAAGTTGTGTTTTTGCTAAACTTTACTGTGTAAAAAAAATATTTCTAATGCAAAAATATATCTTATTTTTTTTTTCTATTCATAGTAAAGTAATCTTCCTATGAATGATAAAATCATTTCAAACTCACTACTATTTTTTTAACTATAATTACACGAGGTATTACTTCGGAACTAGTAATGTTGCCAATTGGTGACAGCTTGCAATTGCAAATATGCGAAATAAAATGTTAATCTAACGCCATATATGAAGTGTAGAAAGATATATATATTATATTTGAAGAAGGTATATTTTATTATTAGCTACGTTTCTCAATTAAAGGTTCAACCCGACTTCACTCTTCCTCAACCCAGCCTCCTTCTTCAACCCAAACTCCTTCCTCAACTCAGCCTCCTTAATCCAACCCTCCTCCTCAGCCTCCTTCCTCAACCCAACCCCCCTCCTCAACTAAGCCTCCCTCCTCAACCCATTCTCCTTAATCTAGCCCACTTCCTCCTCAAGCCACCCTCCTTAAAACCAACGTCCTTCAATCCGATCCCTCTTTCAGGAAGGTCCTGGCGATCCTGGCGTCTTCACTGCTCGGCGAGGGCGTCTTGGCGAGCGCTGCCTCCGACGACGCCTTCCTCATCCGCGGGGAGTGCCCCATCATCCAGCTGGAGTCGAACTTTGACACGCAGCGGGTGGGTGTCCTGAGGTCTTCTGGGGGTCTCTTTGAAGTCTTCTGGGGGTCTGGGGTCTTCTGGGGTCTGGAGGTGGTGTGGTCGAGGGGGAGGAGGGGGGCGAGGGGGGGAGGGAAGCGGGGTGGGTATCCTGAGGTCTTCTGGGGGTCTTCTGGAGGTGGTGTGGTCGAGGGGAGGAGGGAGGGGGCGAGGGGGAGGAGGGATGAGGGAGGGAGGGAAGCGGGTGGGTACCCTGAGGTCTTCTGGGGTCTTCTGGAGGTCTCCTTGAGGTCTTCCTGGAGGTCTTCTGGAGGTGGTGTGGTCGAGGGGGAGGGAGAGGGGAGGGGGGAGGAAGGGTATCCTGAGGTCTTCTGGGGGAGGGAGGGGAGGTGGTGTGGTTAGGGGAGGAGGGAGGGGGGGCGAGGGATGAGGAAGGGAGGGCAGGATGGGTGGGGGAGAGGGGGGTGTTGCGTTTTGGGTAAGGTTGTTTTTCTTTTATGGGGGGGGGGGCAGGCGGGGGGTTGTGTTTTTGGTGGGTTCTGTTGTGTTGTGGTTTGGTTCTTGTGTTAGGTTCGGTCGTATTGTAATGTGTTGTGTTATGCCGTGTCGTGTTGTATTATTTTGTGCCATGCTGTTATGCTATGTTTCGTTATTACCTCCGCCAAAGAGGATATGTTTTGTGGCAGCGTTGGTTAGTTCGTTTCTTCGTTGGTTAGTTGGTTAGAAGGATAACACAAAAAAGTTATAAACAGATTTTTATGAAAATTTTAACAAAGTTGTGTGTTAGGCAAATTTAGATGCCATTGAATCCTTTACAATGTCCAGATCCAGGATTTTTTAAAGAATTCCTTAGCACTGCGAGATAAGGAAACCACGAACGTCACCAGTGTACTTGAAAAAGCGGTGATTTTTCATGTCATTCTTTAAGTGTGAATAAATTTATTACACCAGTTACCCTCTTGCCTTGACGTAAGAGGTGTGTGACCTCCGAGTACTTCCAGTTGTAGTAATTTGCTTTGATTGTCTCGTGTGCAGTGTTGTTTGTGTTGCATTGTGAATGTGTGCGTGCGTATGTACATGTGTATTATAGCGGGTGCAGTTACATGTGAGAAAATGTATACCAAGCGTACCCTCTAGGACGCAGTGACTAAACGTTAGCCTTACTAGACAATCTGCATGCACGAAAATAGACATTCATGTATTGCAAGAAATCAGGATTCTGGAAAAAAGGTGCAGTAAAAGGTCAGGAAACTGACACCAAGCTGAGAGAGAGAGACAGACAGACAGAGACAGAGAGAGAGAGAGAGAGAGAGAGAGAGAGAGAGAGAGAGAGAGAGAGAGAGAGAGAGAGAGAGAGAGAGAGAGAGAGAGAGAGAGAGAGACAGAGAGACAGAGAGAGAGAGAAGGGAAGAGAGAGAGAGAGAGAAGGGAAGAGAGAGAGAGAGAGAGGAGAGGAAGAGAGAGAAGAGAGAGAGGAGAGAGAGAAGGGAAGAGAAGAGAGAGAGAGAGAAGGGAAGAGAGAGAGAGAGGAGAAGAGAGGAGAGAGAGAGAGAGAGAGAGAAGAAGAGGTGAGAGACAGACGAGAGAGAGAGAGAGAGAGAGAGAGCAAAAGAACATGTAGCAGCTTTGTAGATACCTATTCATGCATATCTACTTACGTGCTCGCCATTCTTCCCCTTCCTAAGAACCAGATGGCCCAGTTAATCCAGATTTTCCTTTCACAATTCGTCTTTTCTCGTGAGTCCACAACAAGCTGTCATTAAGCCTATCAGATGAATAATTTACAAGAGAATATCAGATAATATGACCCTTATGACTAATTTACCAGAGAATATCGGGAAATATGACCCTAATGACTAATTTGCCAAAAGAATATCATCTTTTGAACAATATTCTAGAGATGATGATCTTTTAAGTAACTTACCAGAGAACTTCATCTTTTGAATATCTAACTGGAGAAAAAAAAAAAAAAAAAAAAAAAAAAAACATCCTGCCATTCAACTTGTTTTAAAACCAAAGCACATAAAAAAAAGCCACTTCGCTCACTCCACTTCCTCCTTGTGGCGAGCGAAAACCAAGTCCCTGGCTGGACTGAAGCTGAGGGGGCTCCAAGGTCGGCTTTCTGCGTTCACCTGTGCTCGCCTTCCCTTCCTTTCCTGTCACATTTGGTCTCCTGGTTCTTCTGCGTCTGACCTCCCGCCGCCGTGGTCAGCCTCCGCTTCTCACGAGGGTCTGCGCATTTTTTTCTCTCATTCTCTCTCTTACTTTCTCTGTCTCTGTCTGTCTGTCTGTCTGTCTCTCTCTCTCTCTCTCTCTCTCTCTCTCTCTCTCTCTCTCTCTCTCTCTCTCTCTCTCTCTCTCTCTCTCTCTCTCTCTCTCTCTCTCTCTCTCTCTCTCTCTTACTTTCTCTGTCTCTGTCTTTGTTTCATTGTCTCTCTCTGTGAATTTGTTTTTTAGTCACTTTCACTTTCTCTCTCTCTCTCTCTCTCTCTCTCTCTCTCTCTCTCTCTCTATATATATATATATATATATATATATATATATATTATATAATAATATATATATATAGTATATATAATTTATATATTATATAGTATATATATATATATATATATATATATATAATATATATATATATATATATATAGTATATTATATTTAGTAAATATATATAGTATATATATATATATATATATATATATATATATATATATATATATATATATATATTTTGCTTATTCACTGCATTTGCTCTCGCATTCTTTTCGTTTGTTGCGATCCAGGTGGCGTAGCATGTCAGACTTTCATTTTACAAGCATCTCTTTTTGTCTTTATTTTCCTTATTATTATTATCTATTATAATTGTTTTGTTTTTACTATTTCTTTTCTATTCTATCTTATCATATCTCTTTTACTATTATTTATATATTATAATTTTAGTTTATTATTATCATTCTATTTTCATTTTAAGTTTATTATTATCATTCTATTTTCATTTTCATTATCACGTGTGTTTTCTTTCCTCACTTTCTTCCCCTTCCATCTCTATCTCTAAAGACACTAACCTTGAGACCTGTCAAGAACCTTGCAAGACTTTCTATTACAGATAAGCGGCTTAATCCATTTTAAGAATCATGAGATAAGATATCGAAAGATAACAGACACACAGACCGATAAAGAAAGATAACAGACACACAGACCGATAAAGAAAGATAACAGACACACAGACCGATAAAGAAAGATAACACATACGAAAGAGAAGATGCAAAGAGGTAACAGACATGCCATGTATGCAAGTACAAGAAAATAACAGTCGTACAGACAGGCACAGAGGAATAACAGACATAAATATACAGACAGATAACAGATATAGAGACACGTAAAGGAATATAACAGGCATACAGAAAGGTGACTGGTACACGCCGGTACAGAAGGTTAACAGGCTGTCAGTCAGGGTACAAAAAAGGCATACACAGGTACAGAGAGATGACATATATACAGAGATACTGAAAAATAACATACGTATTAAGAAATGCAGGGAGAAAAAAGACATAAAAAGGGAGAGAAAGGGAACGAGAATAGACACAGAAACAGAAGGTCAACAGGGATTTAGTATTAAAAAAAGAGAGAGAGAGAAAAAAAAAAGATATAGGCACAGGTACATGATATTCAAAAAGTATGACAAATAGACCAAGACCATTTCTTTTTTTTCTTCATGTGTCTCTTTAATGACTTGAAACCACAGAGACAAAATGACCTTTACTAAGAGGGAGAGGTAGAAAGAAAAAAAAATATTGGCTCGGTTTTCCTGTTCAACTTCTCGCCCAGAGCAACCAATCGCAAGGAATTTTCACCCTTCTGGCCGTCCCGAGTAAATTGTGGTATTTCCAACCATGTCACTTTTAATTCATAATTGAAAAAAAGTGTAACAGTTTCGTTCTCTAAGCTCTTTTTGTCTCCCAAATAACATATATGGTTATATGAGGATCTTTTTTTTCTGTCACTTTCTATCTGTTCCTCTCTTTTTATGTCTATCTGAGCTCTCTCTCTCTCTCTCTCTCTCTCTTCTCTCTCTCTCTCTCTCTCTCTCTCTCTCTCTCTCTCTCTCTCTCTCTCTCTCTCTCTCTCTCTCTCTCTCTCTCCTGCGGTCATTCACCTCCTCTCCTCCAGCTCTGTCAGTTCTGATTCTTTATCTATGTTCATCTTCCCTCTCCTCCTCCGCTCTCTATCGTTCTTTTCCTTATTCACATCCTTCCCTCTTTCGTTCATTCCTCCCTTTCTTCTTTCTCTATTCTTCATCCTTTACTGCCTTC
>NW_020869261.1:13706-21206 GCF_003789085.1 Penaeus vannamei | reverse complement strand
GAGAAGAGAGAGAGAGAGAGAGAAGAATGTGCTGCGTGTGAGTGAGTGATGTGTGTGTGTTGTTGTTGTGTGAGTTGAAGGTGTAAGCGTGTGTGTTTTGTGTGTGTTTGTCTGTGTGTGTGTGAGAGAGAGAGAGAATAAGAGTAGTGTTTGTGAATGTGTGGTGTTGTGTGTTGTCTGTGAGTGATTGAGTGTAAGTGTGTATGTGTGTGCGTGAGAGAGAGAGAGAGAAAGGATTGGGAGAGACGAGTGTGAGTGAGTGTGTGTGCTTTGTGTGAGTGTGTCTGCGTGCGTGTAGTGTGTGTATGTAGAGAGAGAGAGCGAGTGAATAAATAATAAAATAATATCAATGTTGTTTAGAAATGTTTTGGTAATGTAAAATAGGCTTGCAAAAAAATGGTAGTTTTTTATCATATGTATTTTATACAAATAAATATCTAGCTAAACTTACTGGTTTTATTTTTATATGTTTGAAATTGACATAGTTATACACTAACATAATTCTTTGTTTTATTACGTCACTTCTACGGTTTATTATTATTATTATTATTATTATTATTATTTCTTTTTGTTTTGTTTCGTTTTTTGTTATTATTCTTAAAACATAAAAAGGACATTTTTATGTGAATGCTTTACCAACAACAGACACTGATTAAAGAAAATACTACAAATTTACAAATATGCAATTTAACTGTATAAAGAATAATGTGTGCCAGGGTAAGTAAAGGAATAATATAGGCCTATCCACGTCACTTTATTAAGAGCTAAAAATCTTCACATTGTAAATTTGCTTCCAGATTATATGTAGTTGTGAAATGTAAATAACATTTAAGAAATATATAAAACAAACATACGTTAAGGTTGTCTAAGAAAAGGAATTATATACAATGCAGAATGAGATAGAAATCACATGTTCAATTTTCTCTTTATTATCTTTATCTATCCTTCTATCCTTTTATCAGCATTTACCTTCTTGTCGCTATTTATCCATTATTATATATATGCCTCCTTTTATTAGCTTTCATTTCTTTGTCTTCTTTTTATCTTTTTTTTTCTCGTCTTTTATTCGGTTTTATCCTTTTGCCTCCTTTTATCAGCTTTCATCTCTTTGTCTTCATTCTATCACTCCTGTCTATGCTTCCTTTTATCCTTATGTATCTCTTTGCCCTCCTTTTATCACATTTTCTTATCCACTATTATCTCTTTTTTCCTCTATCTCCTATATTTCCAAATTCTCTTCCATTTCTGAAGAATCGAACTCGGAACTTACGTGAAGCATGTATCCGGCGTCTATCTTCCTCCCTCCGTTCTTCGTTATCGAATTATCGTCTCTATTCCCTTCTTTATCTTCGTATTTACCGTCTTGTGTCTCTTTATCGTCTCCTGCTGAGGTTTCTGTGTCTTGAGATTCTTCTTTGGCTTCGGGATTGTTTACATTTGCTTCGGCCATTTTTCCCTCTCCTGATTTTTTCTCTGTTGCTTCAGAATGATTTTCGTTTGCTTCGGAATCCACGCTTGCTTCGGCGTTATTTTCCTCTCCGTTTGCATCAGAATTATTTTCACTTGCTTCGATATTCTCATTTGCTTCGGGATTTTCCTCATTTTCCTGCGACGCATTTTGTGATTCGCTTGTTTTGGGCGCGTCGCTGTCCGTCACATTTTCCTCTTCGTTTTCGTCACTTCCGTCTTTTCCTTGGCTCTCATGGACATCGCTTCGGGTACCGCTGTTCTTATCCTCCTCGTCTGTGTTATTCCCATCTTATCATATCCTCCTACATCCTTATCTACGGATTTTTTCATCCTACTCCCGGCATCGAAAACCTCCTCGATACCGGCCACTCCGTTTTCTATGCCGTGCAAGTCGAGTTCTTCATCTACTATTTCGGATGAATCGACTTCCATATCCACTGATAGGAGACTGGGTCTGTATAATCTACGGCCATTATTTACACCTTCTTCGCCTGCTTCTTCGTTTATCAGATTCCCTTTCGAAATGCCTTGGATTTCTTCGTTAGTCCCGAGGTTTGTAGGCATCGTCAAGGAATCGCTTTCTGGTTCAGTTACCCCTTCAATATCTTGAGCTCCGTTTTCCTTGTATTGAGAATCGTCTACTTGAGCTGTAGCGTCTCTTGTTTCTTGTTTTTGTCTTTTTATTCTGCTTTCTTCCTTGATTTTATCGTTCTTCTTTGCTTTATTGGTCTTTCCTTTTAGTGCCTCTTCTTCCTGAAGTTTCTTCTTGGTTTCTTTCTCTTTCCTCTTTCGTTCTTCTTTGCCTTCCACTCCGCGATTTTTACCATTCTGAACCTTCCTCGCGTGTTCTTTATCCTTGTTCTTCGCCCTTTTGCTCTCCTTTGTCCTCTTCGCTCCGTATTTATTCTCCTTTGTCTTCTTCCCTCCGTGTTTATTCACTCTTCCCTTCCCCCTGCTAGATTTTGCCTCCTTTATCTCTCCCTTTCCTCTCCTCTCTTTTATCTCATTACTCTCTCTCTTCTTTCTCCGGTGTTTTCTCTCCCGTGTGACGCAGACTTTCGGCTTTCCACGGATTTATCATATTTTCCTTCCTGTGTCTGTTTTCTGTGTCCTGTCAACCGCGTCCGTCTGTCTTCACTCCGCGTCCTGGACGATAGGGGGGGGGGGGGGTAATGGTTTGACGTTAATGCTCTCTCGCTCTCTACGTCTTAGAAATGAAATTTATGGTAGAATATTGGTATTTTTGTTAATGGGCTGGGTCTCTATCTTATATAGTCGAGTCTATCTTCTACTTCTGCCTGAATCCCCGGGCTCTCTCTCTCGATTCCCTCTCTCTGCTCCCTCTCTCTCTCCTCTCTGTCATCTCTGTACTGCTCTCTCTCGTCTTTTACTTGTCTTTTTTTCTCTACGCCGAGTGCTCGTTTTTTTCTCTTCGTCTCTCTACCTTCTCTAACCTAGCCCCCCTCTCTCTCTCTCTCTCGATCTCTCTTCTCTCGTTAGGTGTGCTCTCTTCGTCTTCTCTCTCTCCATCTCGTCATCTCTCTCGTTCCCTTCATCTTCTCTTCTCTTTCTCTTGCCTTCGCATCTCTCTTTCCAGTCTTTCTTTCCCATCCGTCTCTCCACGATCATCTCCATCTTCCATCCATCCTCTCGTCGCCCATACTCTCTCATCACCATCCTCTCCTGCTCGGCCGTTCACTCATCTCTATCTCACAACCCTCCTTTCTCACAACCTCCATCCCGTACTGCTAATCGCCACCATTTCTATCTCCCATCTCTATCTTCTCTGCCGCGCTCATCACATCATCTGTCCTATAGCTCTCCAAGACATCTCTCTCAGCTCTCAATACTCTACTGACTCCGAGCCGTCTCTCTTCTTGCATATACCCAGCCATCTCTCTCTTTACCACCCCGGTCATTTTTTCTACTGCTCAAATCTCCTATTCTTCCTCTCTCTCTACCACCTTCCCTCACTCTCTCCTCTATCCCCTCCCTTCTATCCCTACTCATCTCACTCTCTCTCCCTCACATCTCTCTCATCCCTTCCTCTCTCCTCTCTCGTCCTTCCCCTTTTCTCTTATCTTATGCCCCTACACACTCTTCTCTGCCTCTATCTCTTCTTCTCTCCTCTCCATCCTCCTCTCATTCTCTCTAGTCTCTCTCCAATCTAACCGCATCTCTCTCTTCGTCTCCTATCTCTCTCTCAGTCATCTCTCTCTCTCATCATCTTTACCTCTCTCTACCCTAACCTTCTCTACCCTTCTCTACATTCTTCATACGCAGAGTTGTGTCGCTCGTGGGTTCACTCTGGGCTCGATCGTCTCTCCCTAACCTTTCTCTACTCTCCGGTCCTGCATCGCGTCTCTCTACCTTCCTCCTCTCGTCTCATCACTATCCGCTGTCCTCTCCTCTGCTCCATAGACCTCTCCTCTCTCCGCATATCCTTCGTAGTCTCTCCTCCCTCTCTCATCTCATATCTCTGCCTAGATTGTTTGCCTGCTTGAGTCCGGTCTCTGCGTCCCTTCCGCCATCTCATAATAATTCATCTGTCGTCTCAGTCCCAATCGTCTCCCGTGCGACATTATCCTTAATAATCTTTTCCTCCTCTCTCTCTCTACTCCTCATCCTATAAATACGATCATCCAAATACTCTGTGACAAAGTCTCTTGAAATACCCATACCTCTACGTATCTCGTGGCCCTTCAGCCGCCTAGTCGTCTTCCATCTCGCTCTTGATATTCCTTATCATCCTCATCGAAAGCTTACCGTCTCCATGGCTCGTCCCTCTCTTTCTATTCTGTTATTGTCTTGTCATCCTTATTCATTTCCCTCCTCTCTATCTCACCATCTCTCTCTATGGGCCATTCCTGCAGAATTCCCACACTGTCTTCTCCTACTGCCTCAGGAGCTCTCCTACCTCCCTCGTCTACTCTCTCCTCTCTCTATCCGTTTCCTCTCTGCTCTATATTTGGTATTTACTGTCTACTCGTTATCACCAATTACATTGAAAGAAAATGTATTGCATTAAGCTATAATATATAATTATGGATGCTCGCATGAGGCTCAGGCTGTCCTGTGCTTTATATGCTGCTGTTAAAGCTAAAGGGTGGCACTGGTCTTTATGAAGAGTGTTGTGGATATCTGCATGTATTACTTACGGACCAATACTGATGATTATGCTATGTGTTGTGTTGTGTGTGGTGGTTGGTGGGTGGTGTGGTGTTCCTTGTTTATTATATATATATATAATATATAATCACTTCTCTTCTCTGACATTTACTTTTCATCTCCCTCATTCTACCTCTCACTCTCCCTCTCTCTCTCTCTCTCTCGAGTTCTACTCTCTCTCTCTCTCTCGCTCATAATGTTAACTCTAAAATTAAAATAACTTCACAATTAATTTACTGCTAATAGTTATGACTCAAGTGAAACCTAAAAGCTTTTTTCGCTAAGAATATTAATAAACGATATTGACTATTGGATTAATGTCTTATATATATTTTTTGCAGTGGTCTGAGGCCTATCCTCACGTGGAGGCTCGTATAGTCACGAGGTGAAAAAGACAATATATTGCTTATAGCTATTAATATATCATTTATTTATGATATATATAGTACACACTAACTACTACACACAACACCACACTAAACACACATCACACACACAACATATATATATAATATTATATTATATATATATATATTTATATATATATATATATATGGTATGTAAATAATGATTAATATATATATATATATATATATTATATATATATAATATATATATATATAATAGTATTATAAAACTATATATATACATTACATAATATACATATGTATGTATATATGTATATATATATATATAAATTATATGTACATAGTTATTATATATATATTATATATATATATATATATAATTAAAATATATATGTATATATATATATATATATAGTGTGGTATGTGTGATATATTTATATATATATATTGTATAGAAATATATATATATATATATATATATATATTATATGTGTATATATATTATATGCAACAAAATATATTCAGACATTAAATAAAGTTCTCTCTCTCTCTCTCTCTCTCTCTCTCTCTCTCTCTCTCTCTCTCTCTCTCTCTCTCCTCTCTCTTCTCTCTCTTCTCTCTCTCTCTCTCTCTCTCTCTCTCTCTCTCTCTCTCTCTCTCTCTCTCTCTCTTCTCTCTCTCTCTCTCTCTCTCTCTCTCTCTCTCTCTCTCTCTCTCTCTCTCTCTCTCTCTCTCTCTCTCTCTCTCTCTCTCTCTCTCTCTCTCTCTCTCTCTCCCTCTCTCTCTCTCTCTCCCTCCCTCCCTCTCTCTCTCTCTCTCTCTCTCTCTCTCTCTCTCTCTCCTGCTCCTCTCTCTCCCTCTCTCTCTCTTTCTCTCTCTCCTCTCTCTATCTCTCTCTCTCTCTCTCTATCTCTCTCTCTCTATCTCTCTCTCTATCTGTCTCTCTCTCTCTTCTCCTGTCTCTCCTCTCTCCCCTTACCGTCAACTCAAGACTCCAGTCCCTAGAATCTCCTCTTTGTCTAGCAGCTTTTCGTGAGATCCTTTGCCTCCGGTCTTAGAATAAATAAATAAATATATCAATAAAAATAGATAATCACGATAATGCAATGATATAAGATTCCGTGAATTAATAACATTGATTTGATAATGACAAAGATATAATGATTCCATTAAAAAAATACATAGTATCATATATATATACTATATATATATATATATATATATATATAATAATAATCACACACTGGTATAATATATAATTATATATAATATATATATATATATATATATATTATATATACAGCTTAGTATATATAATATATATATATATATATATATATATATATATATATATATATATATATATATTATATATATATATATATATATAATATATATATATATATATATAATATATATATATAATATAATATGTATATAATATTAATATTATGTATATTATAATATACATATATATGTATATATGTATATATACTATATTATATATATATATATATTAGTATTATATATGTATGTATGTATGTATAATATGTGAAATATGTATATATAATATATATATATATATATATTAAAAGAAAAAAAAAAAAACATAAAATACCCGGATTCTAGTCAAAAATTTCATATATGGTTGTAATACTTTCGCAGGTTCTAGTTAAAAAAAGTACGTCACTTGCACACACTAGATCATTTCATGTGTAGAATAACATCATTTTTCGTCGGAATTCACTATATTTTCTATTATTTTGAGGACAGACGGTAGGAATAAGAAAACAGCAAAATACTAAATCGTGGTTTGAGATTGAGGTCCTGTGGTACTCAGTCACGGCAAATAGCAGCATACGAAGCTTAACTGTAATACCATTAAATCTATCGATGTTTCATTCGCATTATATCCTGCACATAGATATAGAGCTTGAAAGTGCTTTTATTCCACGTAATGAATATTCCTTAGCCGTTCGAATTTTGATAGATTAATTTGGGGACCCAGTTCATTTAATGTGAAAAGAAACACGCGCGTCTGCCAACTAATAAGACTATTTATTACAGGTTATTTGGTGTTTAGCTCTTAATGATAACCGAGTGAGTTAAATGCGAATATTTAAGATAGCAAGCAAGATGGTAGGAACGTACATAGAGAAGTGAAGGAATTATAAATGGACACGTGGCTAGAAGAATAGAAACATATGTGAGACAGTTTATAAGCCATTTCTATTTGTTTCTATTTGAAACATTTTCTGCAAGGCATGACCGTGCTATTTTACCCCCCCCCCCCGCGCCCCTTAAAAATAATGGAAACGCCCACAAGCCTTTTAAACAAAATCAAGCACACTTACCAGCTTCGGCTGTGCATAAACAACCACAACCACCACAACCAACGCGCTAACAGCCACTCCTCTCATGGCGACCACCACTTCCGCCTCCCTCTGGCCGTCTCGTCGAGGCTGTAGAATTATTCCTTATTTCACTCCGTTTC
>NW_020869260.1:578063-584727 GCF_003789085.1 Penaeus vannamei | reverse complement strand
ATCTCCAACAGTTCCATCTCCACCAGTTCCATCTCCAACACCAGTTCCATCTCCAACACCAGTTCCATCTTCAACAAGTTCCATCTCCAACGCCAGCCAGTTCCATCTCCAACACCAGTTCCATCTCCAACACCAGTTCCATCTCCAACCAGTTCCATCTCCAACCAGTTCCATTCTCCAACGAGTTCCATCTCCAACCAGTTCATCTCCAACACCAGCCAGTTCATCTTCCAGTTTCCATCTCCAACACCAGTTCCATCTCCAACACCAGTTCCCATCTCCAACCAGTTCCATCTCCAACGCCAGTTCCATCTCCAACGCCAGTTCCATCTCCACGCCAGTTCCATCTCCACCCAGTTCCATCTCCAACACCAGTTCCATCTCCCAACGCCAGTTCCATCTCCACCAGTTCCATCTCCAACGCCAGTTCCATTCCAAGTTCCATCTCCGACACCAGTTCCATCTCCACACCAGTTCCATCTCCACACCAGTTTCCATCTCACCAGTTCCATCTCCTACACCAGTTCCATCTCCTACCAGTTCCATCTCCAACGCCAGTTCCATCTCCAACACCAGTTCCATCTCCAACACCAGTTCCATCTCCAACGCCAGTTCCATCTCCAACACCAGTTCCATCTCCAACACCAGCCAGTTCCATCTCCACACCAGTCTCCATCTCCAACACCAGTTCCATCTCCAACACCAGTTCCATCTCCAACACCAGTTCCATCTCCAACACCAGTTCCATCTCCAACACCAGTTCCATCTCCAACGCCAGTTCCATCTCCAACACCAGGTTCCATCTCCAACACCAGTTCCATCTCCTACACCAGTTCCATCTCCAACACCAGTTCCATCTCCACACCAAGTTCCATCTCCAACACCAGTTCCATCTCCTACACCAGTTTCCATCTCCAACACCAGTTCCATCTCCACACCAGTTCCACACCAGTTCCATCTCCAACACCAGTTCCATCTCCAACACCAGTTCCATCTCCAGTTCCATCTCCAACACCAGTTCCATCTCCAACACCAGTTCCATCTCCAACACCAGTTCCATCTCACAACACCAGTTCCATCTCCAACACCAGTTCCATCTCCAACACCAGTTCCATCTCCTACACCAGTTCCATCTCCAACACCAGTTCCATCTCCAACCAGCATCTCCAACCAGTTCCATCTCCAACGCCAGTCTCCAGTTCCATCTCCAACACCAGTTCCATCTCCAACACCAGTTCCATCCAACCTTCCATCTCCAACGCCAGTTCCATCTCCGACACCAGTTCCATCTCCAACACCAGTTCCATCTCCTACACCAGTTCCATCTCCAACACCAGTTCCATCTCCAACACCAGTTCCAACACCAGTTCCATCTCCAACACCAGTTCCATCTCCCCAGTTCCATCTCCAACACCAGCAGTTCCATCTCCACACCAGTTCATCTCCAACGCCAGTTCCATCTCCACACCAGTTTCCATCTCCAGACCAGTTCCATCTCCTACACCCAACACCAGTTCCAACACCAGTTCCATCTCCAGTCCAGTCCACCAGTTCCATCTCCAACACCAGTTCCATCTCCAACACCAGTTCCATCTCCTACACCAGTTCCATCTCCAACACCAGTTCCATCTCCAACGCCAGTTCCATCTCCTACACCAGTTCCATCTCCTACACCAGTTCCATCTCCAACACCAGTTCCATCTCCAACACCAGTTCCAACAGTCACCAGTTCCATCTCCAACGCCAGTTCCATCTCCAACAGTTCCATCTCCTACACCAGTTCCATCTCCAACACCAGTTCCAACACCAGTTCCATCTCCTACACCAGTTCCATCTCCACACCAGTTCCATCTCCAACACCAGTTCCATCTCCACACCAGTTCCATCTCCAACCAGTTCCATCTCCACAGTCCAGTTCCATCTCAGTTCCATCTCCAACACCAGTTCCATCTCCAACACCAGTTCCATCTCCAGTCCACCAGTTCCATCTCCAACACCAGTTCCATCTCCCAACACCAGTTCCATCTCCACACCAGTTCCTCTCCAACACAGTTCCATCCAACACCAGTTCCATCTCCAACACCAGCACCAGTTCCATCTCCAACACCAGTTCCATCTCCAACACCAGTTCCATCTCCAACACCAGTTCCATCTCAGTTCCATCCAACACCAGTTCCATCTCCAACCACATCTCCTACACCAGTTCCATCTCCAACACCAGTTCCATCTCCAACGCCAGTTCCATCTCCAACGCCAGTTCCATCTCCAACGCCAGTTCCATCTCCAACACCAGTTCCATCTCCAACGCCAGTTCCATCTCCAACACCAGTTCCATCTCCAACACCAGTTCCATCTCCAACGCCAGTTCCATCTCCAGCCAGTTCCATCTCCAACACCAGTTCCATCTCCAACGCCAGTTCCATCTCCAACGCCAGTTCCATCTCCAACACCACATCTCCAACACCAGTTCCATCTCCACCAGCCAGTTCCATCTCCAACACCAGTTCCATCTCCAACACCAGTTCCACCAGTTCCATCTCACCAGTTCCATCTCCAACACCAGTTCCATCTCCACACCAGTTCCATCTCCAACACAGTTCCATCTCAACAGTTCCATCTCCAACACCAGTTCCATCTCCAACACCAGTTCCATCTCCAACACCAGTTTCCATCTCCAACACCAGTTCCATCTCCAACCAGTTCCATCTCCAACACCAGTTCCATCTCCAACACCAGTTCCATCTCCAATTTCCATCTCCTACACCAGTTCCATCTCCAACACCAGTTCCATCTCCCACCAGTTCCATCTCCAACACCAGTTCCATCTCCAACACAGTTCCATCTCCAACACCAGTTCCATCTCCAACACCAGTTCCATCTCCACACCAGTTCCATCTCCAACACCAGTTCCATCTCCAACACCACATCTCCAACACCAGTTCCATCTCCAACACCAGTTCCATCTCCAACACCAGTTCCATCTCCAACCAGTTCCATCTCCAACCCATCCAATCTCCAACACCAGTTCCATCTCCTACCCAGTTCCATCTCCAACACCAGCCAGTTCCATCTCCACACCACAACCAGTTCCATCTCCTACACCAGTTCCATCTCCTACACCAGTTCCATCCACACCAGTTCCTCCATCCACCAAGCCAGTTCCATCTCCAACCAGTTCCATCTCCACACCAGTTCCATCTCCAACCAGCCACAACACCAGTTCCATCTCCACACCAGTTCCATCTCCAACACCAGTTCCATCTCCAACACCAGTTCCATCTCCAACACCAGTTCATCTCCAACACCAGTCAGACACCAGTTCCATCTCCAACGCCAGTTCCATCTCCACACCAGTTCCATCTCCAACACCAGTTCCATCTCCAACCCAGTTCCATCTCCACACACCAGTTCCATCTCCATCTCCAACGCCAGTTCCATCTCCACCAGTTCCATCTCCAACACCAGTTCCATCTCCTACCACCAGTTCCATCTCCTACACCACAACACCAGTTCCATCTCCACCAGTTCCATCTCCAACACCAGTTCCATCTCCAGTCCACCAGTTCCATCTCCTACACCAGTTCCATCTCCTCCAGTTCCATCTCCTCAGTTCCATCTCCCTACACCAGTTCCATCTCCACACCAGTTCCATCTCCTCCAGTTCCATCCTCACCAGCAGTTCATCTCCAACACCAGTTCCATCTCCAACACCAGTTCCATCTCCACACCAGTTCCATCTCCAACACCAGTTCCATCTCCAACCAAACCAGTTCCATCTCCAACACCAGTTCCATCCATCCTCCAACACCAGTTCCATCTCCAACACCAGTTCCATTTCCAACACCAGTTCCATCTCCAGTTCCATCTCCAACACCAGTTCCAATCTCCAACACCAGTTCCATCTCCTACACCAGTTCCATCTCCTCAGTTCATCTCCACCAGTTCCATCTCCACACAGTTCCATCTCCCACCAGTTCCATCTCCAAACCAGTTCATCTCCAACACCAGTTCCATCTCAGTTCCATCTCCAACACCAGTTTCATCTCCAACACCAGTTCCATCTCCAACACCAGTTCCATCTCCAACACCAGTTCCATCAGTTCCATCTCCACCACCATCTCCAACACCAGTTCCATCTCCCACCAGTTCCATCTCCAACACCAGTTCCAACACCAGTTCCATTCCTACACCAGTTCCATCTCCACCAGCACCAGTCCAACACCAGTTCCATCTCCAACACCAGTTCCATCTCCAACACAGTTCCATCTCCACCAGTTCCAACTCCAGTTCCATCTCCAACACCAGTTCCATCTCCAACACCAGTTCCATTTCCAACGACAGTTCCATCTCCAACACCAGTTCCATTTCCAACACCAGTTCCATCTCCAACACCAGTTCCATCTCCAACACCAGTTCCATTTCCAACACCAGTTCCATCTCCAACACCAGTTCCATCTCCAACACCAGTTCCATTTCCAACACCAGTTCATCCATCCATTCACCATTTCCAACACCACTTCCATCTCCAACACCAGTTCCATCTCCAACATCAACATCTTCATCATCACCATCATCACCCTCACCATCATCTTCACCATCTTCATCGGCGTCATCGTCACCATCACCACCATCGTCACTATCACCACCTGTTAAAGATATACAAATAAAGTGAAGATTTTGCACAGAGTATCTTATTTTTATTTTAATTCCGAAAAAAAGAATCTGAAATTTGCAAACAATATAACAAATAAATGTTGAAACGTTGATTATAAATGGTCAGTATCATTCAATAGTATTTTACTTTTATTTTTCTCATCACCATCATATCGTATTATTTTCTGAATGACTCCTAAGCATCTTTTTTCAACAGTATTTAAAAAAAAAATAGTCTATGCATGTATCACTATCAAAGAAAAAAAGATGACGCGTTAATCAATATTCATTTCCTTTTATCATTTCTGCGAATATGTGTTCCTATAGTGGTGAAATATACAGTAGGTGCAGCGGAATAAAAAAGTAAAGAAACAAAATAAAAGAAGTGATACAAGAGAGCAGTGTTAGGCAGTCTCTTTCCATAGATGTCTGGTGATACAGTGCCGTAGGTATACTTGCTTTACTCACACATAAACCGACACTTGATCGATACAAAAAATAGGGTCGAGGTAGGCGGCTGCGTCGTGTAAGTTCGTCTTTTCGAATGTTCTTTCTTTGCACTTGTTCAGCCTCGATGCACTGTTGTGGTGTAAATAGATTCTTACCTATTTCACACTCTCTCACGTCGAAATTAGTAGCGATATCTTGAATCTTGACTCGCTCGTAAAGCTGCCTGCAGACCTGACACTTTTGTCAAACATCATCGGTCACTATACATATTTTTTATTTATTTATTTATTTATTTTAGGCACGTGGTTTCATGGAAGCCCGCAGACTTTTCGTAGTCGATCGCGACAAAGGGCAGTAACGATGAAGTCGCCATGGAGTGAAAGTGGCATATAATGGCGTTGAAAGATTTGTAATGTGTATGTTTGATTAGTGGAGCTGGAAAAAAGATATGAATACATAAATGAAAAAAATATCCTTTTCAAAACACCCATAACTCTGAAGGAGGAAGAGACCCACCTTCAGGAACGCAGCAGGAGCAGCCCTTCATGCATCTCCCTTCAAGCAGAGTGTCTCCCTCACGACAAGTCCTCAGGCACTCTCCTCCTGCCTTTTTACAGCGCCTCCACTGGTTGCATTCTGAAGAAAAAAAAATGCAATTTGATACATCTAAACGACTGGACTGGTAGTCTGTTATTTAAGATTCGATGACCTCTTCTTTTGAGCAATTAAACAGTTTTGTATCTGATTCATGTATGCTCTATGCCTTACGTAAAATCCGATTAAGTGTTTTAAATCATCATAATTATATGTGTGGATTCGATTTTTAAAAACATTTTTGGAAGTTCTTTATGTATGAGACCCTTCACTTTCCCTGTATCTGCCTCATCACTATGAATAATTGATCACCATCATTGCTTCCTACTCCACTATCCAAAGAGACATCCCTAATATTACCTTTGCCATCACCCACATCACCATCATCACCATCGTCGTCACCATTATCACCACCATCAACACCACCGTCGTCACCATCATCACCACCATCGTCATCACCACCATCGTCACCACCATCGTCACCATCATCATCATCACCATCATCATCACCCTCGTCATCACCATCTTCATCTCCATCACCAACGTCATCTTCACCATCAGCTCCATCTTCCCCATCTCCGTCATCTGTTAAAAAGAAAAGAAAATGCAAATTTGCTTGTTTTTTTTCCACAATATCTATTACCACTTTTATAACAAAACCACAATAACCTGAAATTTCTAAAGACTTTAAGATGTCCATTCCAGTTGACTAAACACGTGATATGATCGAAATAGAGATGTAAATCGTAAATAATAGCAGTGTAGTATGCAAATAGACTTAAAATTATCTTGTTTCTTTTTTTGTATCTCTTATTAATTCATTATTTCATTAATTCAAGTTTAATGTCTGTATCAGAATTTATAAATCATTATATTGCGTTCATCTTCTGGTTCAATATCCCATTAAAAATTCTCTTGTGTGTGTGTGTGTGTGTGTGTGTGTGTGTGTGTGTGTGTGTGTGTGTGT
>NW_020869260.1:560563-568063 GCF_003789085.1 Penaeus vannamei | reverse complement strand
CCATAGTCCCCATAATCGCCGCCTCCTCCTCCGCCTCCCCCACCACCAGCAGGGGAACTTCCGTGGTCGTCTCCGCCCTCGGCACCCACGTGAGAGTTGCCAAGTATCCCTCCGACGCAGCAGAAGCACTCGCCCCCGCACTCGTCAGCCACCTCGTCGCAGTTGAAGGAATTCGCGACGTTGGCGGTGACGCAGGCGCGGCCGGGGACGCCGCACCAGGCAGTGGGAGGGCAGTAGCTCCAGCGGTCGTCGTCTCCGGAGACGATCTCCACGCCGGAGACCTCCTCGCCGGCGGCCAGCCCCTCGCCGATGCAGCAGCGGCACCTCGACTCGCTTGCGCATTCGTTGCTCACCTGGTCGCAGTTGAAGACGTTGGCGAGGTTGATGGGGACGCAGCGGCCGCCGAGGGCCCAGCACCAGTCGTCCGTGGTGCAGGACGCCTTCTCGTCTGGCGGCGCCCATCGCCCCTCGCCCTCCATGAGCGTCACTCTCGTGCTTTTGGTGATAAGTGCAGTCTGGAGTTTGTGTTTGCATTCAGAGGGCCTGCGTTGGTTCCGTTGACTATTAGAGTCTTTTGTATGGCTCTTCTGGTCTTGATTCTTCCCCGTGGATTTCTGTCTGCTAACTGATCCGTTAAAAAAAAAAAAAAAAAAAAGAAAGTTTTTGATGGATTTTCCTGCTTTATTACCTACACTTACAAGCCAATAGTATGATTGGAAAATGTATCGAATTGCTTAAACAATGAAGCAAATTATTGCACAATAAAAACAATATCGTGAAAGCCTATTGAGACTGTAACCAATGGTATCCAACGCCTTTATGTGCTATGAAAGCCTTAACTGGTTTATGGAAGGTAATTAAGATCTTAAATACCTACTCTTTGAATATCTGGTACCATGTCGAACCTTAAACAATGAACAGAATAATAATTGCATATTATTACAACGAAATAAACTTCAAACCCAGCCTACTTGGAGCAACGCAGCATGAACACTTATTCTTGCACAATCCTTTATGTTTTGTGTCGAGAGGACCACAGGTCTCCGTGCAGCGCCCACCCTTCTTGAAACAGCGCTTCGTCTGGTCGCATTCTGACGGTGGGAAACAGGGTGAAAATCTGTATGTTTATACATACATACATACATATATACATACATACATACATATATATATATAAATATATATATATATATATATATATATATATATATATATATATATATATATATATATATATATATATATATATATACTCTATTCACTGCAAAAGGATTATATATATTTCAAACCGCATTCGCAAGCATCACAACAGGAAATCGGCATTAGTTTATCTCACTTTCTCCATCTTCGTTGATGCAACAGAAGCAGTCTTTTCCTCCGCACTTTCTCTCCAGCCTCTCGCACTCTTCCAGGCCCTCCGACCTACAGACGCCCTTCCGTCTGGCGCATTTCCATTGTTGTCCACAGACCTTCCCACTCCCGGTTGAATCGCCATCTGCATACTCTCCCCAGGTTTCAGTCGCCCCTTCAACCGCTGGCGTTTTTTGCTCTTCATCTCCATCATTTTCGTAATTTCCTCTTCCTCCTTCTCCTCCTCCTCCTCCTCCATCGCCTCCTACGATGTCAGTGTTTGCATTTCCTTTATACTCACTCGCGACTGCAGGACCATCAACCAACGCGCTCCCGTCGGCGCCTCCGCCGTCACCCACGTGGGAGTTGCCGAGAAGCCCTCCGACGCAGCAGAAGCACTCGCCGCCGCACTCGTCAGTCACTGCGTCACAGTTGAAGGAATTGGCGGCGTTGGCAGACACGCACGCCCGGCCAGCGACGCCGCACCAGACAGTCAGAGGGCAGTACCTCCAGCGGCCGTCACTCCCCGGGACGACCTCCACTCCAGAAACCGCCTCTGCTCCGCCCCCATTTCCGCTGGCTGACAACCCTTCGCCGATGCAGCACCGGCACTTTGAGCTGTTTGAACACGCGCTGTTCACTCGGTCGCAGTTGAAGACGTTGGCGAGGTTGAGCGCGACGCAGCGACCTCCCAGCGAGCGACACCACTCGGTTGCCGGACATGCGTCAGTCGCGCCTTGGGATGGGCCGTTCTCATAGGTCTGCATGATTATGCTGTTCGTGGGAACACCGTGGTACCGCTCGTCGTCGTCCTTGTTCTTGTCCTTTTTCTTTTTCCCTTTGTTGGCCTTGGCTCTGTGTCCATGTCTGTGCGGTTTTCTGTGCGTGTTGTCCCCTTTTCTGCCATTTCCAAAAGCCTCAGTACCTTTTTTTATGTTATTCTCTTTACGATTCCCTTTCCTTTCTTTAATCTCCCCGTTGTTCTTCCTTTGCCTTGGGTATTGGTGTTCTTTGTCCTTCTTGGTCCCCCTTTCTTTATCCATCCTTCTTTTCCCCATCCTTTGATCTTTTCCACCAAGTTTCGTGTTCTTCTCCTTGACCTTTCTTCCCCCAGCACCCACGTGGGAGTTGCCGAGTATCCCTCCGCTGCAACAGAAGCAGGCATCTCCGCACTCGTCACTTATCGCGTCACAATTGAAGGAATTCGCGGCGTTCGCTGAGACGCACACGCGGCCGGGGGCGTCGCACCACGAGGTCGAGGGGCAGTACCTCCAGCGGTCGTCACTCCCCGAGACGACCTCCACCCCGGAGACCGCCTCTCCCCCGCCCCCACTCCCGCTGGCAGCCAAGCCTTTGCCGACGCAGCACCGGCACCTGGAGGCCCTTGAACACGCGCTGCTCACCCGGTCGCAGTTGAAGGCGTTGGCGAGGCTGAGGGCGACGCAGCGACCGCCCAGCATGCGGCAGGACTCGCTCGCGGGACACGAGCCAGCCGCGCCTTCGGTGGGGTCCTTCTCGTTTACTAGTGTGATTAAGCTGTTTAGAGGAACACCAGGATGCTGGTTGTTCTTGTCCTTATTCTTATCCTTGTCCTTTTTCTTTCTATCGTTCTTTACTCTATCTTCGTGTTCTTTGTTCTCCATCCTCCTCCGTTCTCCACCCTGACTACTTTCCCCTTTTCTTTGGCGTCTTCCCCCGGATATCCGCCCGTTCGAAGCCGACCCCTTTTTAAGATTATCTCGCATTTCCTCTTTATTTCTCCTTCGTTGAGATTTTTCCTCTTTTTCAGTCGCTTTGCTTCCAGATCTCCGCTTTCTTGATTTCTTTCGAAATTTTGGATGAAGGTTCGGAAAGGATTCTGCAAACAAGAGGATGCGATGTTTGAATTGGTCAAGTAAGTCAAACTTCTAAGGTAAAAGGTATTTCGATATTGCAAATTCAACTGTAACAAATAATGGCACGTATGTTTAGAGATATGTGCATATATTGATATATAGATAGACAGATAGATTAATACATAAACAGACGGATAGATAGAGACTCGTAGATAGACAGAGAGGCAGAGAGAGAGAGAGAGAGAGAGAGAAATAAATAAACAAACAGTTAGATAGATATTTTGACAGACAGACGTGTGTTTATAAATCAATCCTTTGTATATACACACACACTTCCTTACTCATCTATCTATACATGTGCTTGCGTGTATATAATCAATAAAAACAAAAAAAAAAAAATCCTTACCCGTCCCTTTAAATTTCCTTCCACTCCTGACGCAGCAAACCCTATTCGCGGGGCATGTCAGCTCCTTCGTCAGCAGGTCACAGCGGGAAGTGTCAGCTGCTGCCGGGAGGACGCACAGCCCCGCCCCCTGGCATGGCTCCTCGTCGAGTGGGTCATCGGAAGGGGGGACTGACTTGCCGAGAGTCTTGCAACACTGTGCAACACAAAGAGAAGGGGTTTATGGACGTTTTTGTGCATCGTGTATGTGCTTGTACAAAGATATATATATAGAAGGACACGTGCACATATACATAGATATGCATACTCATACATACACATTCAAGTTTATGCATTCGTACATATACATACATATATACATAAATATACTTGAATATAAATATCTATATACATACACATACACACAAATACAAATGCATACACACAAACACATACATACACACACAAACACACGCACACATGCAAACACCTGCATATACACACACTCACTCAGACGCACACACATTACCAACAAGGAATTCTGCTTTGCTGAAACGTACCTTGCATTTTTTTTTTTTTTTTTTTTTTTTTTTTTTTTTTTTTTTTTACTTTCCTGTCAGATAAGTGCAGAGTCATATTTTCCAAAACGATTTATTTGCTATTTTACGGACCCTTATATTTAAAAGAAAATCGGTTATATAACATAAAGTATATCCTCAAATTCAGTTTACTAAGATATTTTGCCTTTTTATGCTAGGTTTAAAAAGTGAAAAAAAAAATTTACATTGTTCGTAAAAAAAACACGATTTTATGATATAAACATACGTTTCTTTGTAGTTTTGTCCTTCAGTCAGTCTATATTTCCGTCTGTTTGTCTGTCTGTCTATTTGTCTGTCTATCTGTCTGTCTGTCTGTCTTTCTGTCTGCCTGCCTGTCTGTCTGACCATCTATCAGTTTATCTATTATACAAAAAATATATATATTAATGATAATTACCATGGTATAGCACACTTACCCTCATTAACTCATAGATGATTATAGCATATCCAAATTAACGGGGTTCATAATTCCAAGAATGGTTCTCAATTTTGTTCCACTGCTCTCTCTCTCTCTCTCTCTCTCTCTCTCTCTCTCTCTCTCTCTCTCTCTCTCTCTCTCTCTCTCTCTCTCTCTCTCTCTCTCTCTCTCTCTCTCTCTCTCTCTCTCTCTCTCTCTCTCTCTTTCTTTCTTTTTTCTTTTCTTTCTTTTTTCTCTTTTTTTTTTACATTGTCCAGATATGTCGGACGTAAAAGTAAAAAAAACAGTGTCAAAGGCTTCAAAAATATACACCTGACCTATTTCAAGTGACACACCTGGAGGTCATTAGTCACACACTTGTCGCGAAGGACAGGTGACATAATTACACTTGAGAGTATGGTTGAAATTCGCTGTTCTGTAGTAAACCACAGACAACTAGGCATTTAGATGTAAATATATATTTTACTCTCTGGTTTCTTTTTTCTTCTTTATCTTCTTCTTTTCTTCTTCTTCTTTTTCTTCTTCTTCTTCTTCTTCTTCTTCTTCTTCTTCTTCTTCTTTCTTCTTCTTCTTCTTCTTCTTCTTCTTCTTCTTCTTCTTCTTCTTCTTTCTTCTCATCATCATCTTCTTCATCTTCTTCTTCTATTTCTGCTTCTTTTTTTTTTTCCTTTTTTTCGGTTTTCCCTGCACAGTGTATTTCAGCCCTGGGTTATGGTTGAAATGAATACGTGTGGATTTATCCATTCTTGCGAAGGGTCAGAAGAAGACTAGGAATGGTACGATAGTGTATGTATGTGTGTATGTGTGCGTGTGTGTGTGTTGTGTGTGTGTGTGTGTGTGGTGTGTGTGTGTGTGTGTGTGTGTGTGTGTGTGTGTCTGTGTGTGTGTCTGTGTCTGTCTCGAGTGTGTGTGTTTCTGTGTACTGTTTGTAACTTTGTTCAAATCAAGGGTTACAAAGTGAAGTGTATAAAGAAATTTTAGGTGAGCATTCTCTCATCAACCCAGATAGATAATAAATGATTGAGTAAATGTGTTGATTGATCAAACGGTATGGTTACGGATGATTGTAACTGAAAATGTTTCGTTATAGAAGCTGAATATGAGTTTAACTTCCATTCTATCTCTCTCTCTCTCAATCTATCTATCGATCGATCGTCCTCTCTTCTCTCTCTCTCTCTCCTATCTATCTCTATCTCTCTCTCTCCTCCCTCTTCTCTCTTCTCTCTCTCTCTCTCTCTCTCTCTCTCTCTCTCTCTCTCTCTCTCTCTCTCTCCTCCCTCCTTCCCTCCCTCCTTTTCATCCCTCCTTTTTCATCCCTCTTTCATCCCTCCTTCCCTCCCTCCTTCCCTCCTCCTTCCCTCCCCCTTCCCTCCTCTTTCATCCCTCCTTTCATCCTCTTTCATTCCCTCCTTTTCATCCCTCCTATCCTCTCCCTCCTTCCCTCTCCTTCTACCCATCCCACGAATACCACGCAACGAGGCAAATACCCAAGACCCCCGGATGTGGATACAGATCGGAATTATCCACCCTATAGCCAACCTATCATCCACCGAACCCCGTTATAGCATTCCAGATTGGGGCTACAGTGTGTCAGACAGATGTTCGGCGGGGAGTGACAACCAGGTTCAAGTCAGTTCAATCTTGATCTTTCAGACGAATCAGTTTGGCAGGTTTCTGCATTACACAGGAGGCTTTGTCGTGCGTGTATCTAGCGAAGGCATTGCTGTTGTCGCGAGTGTGAAGGAGATCCGGGGCGAGGAAAGCATCCGTCCGTCGTGATATATTTACATATATCTCCCTGTCGTGTGTTTTTTGTGGGTGCTGTGTTGTGTGCATATATGTGTATGTAATTTATGTGTAAATATATGTATATATATATGCCAATATATATGTTATGTGTAACTATACTCACACTCACTATTAATAGTATATATATAATGTATATATATATATATCATACTACTATCTATACGCACTCACCTCACTCACTGTTCCTGTGGTCACTATATCACCTACTATGCCAATCGGCAATTTATATAATTACAAACACATATATATTCATATATATTATATATATATATATAATATATATATATATAATTATATATATATATATATATATATATATATATATATATATTATACTACCAATACCTAACATTATATATATGATATATATATAATATACTCCTATATCTATATATATATATTATACTATATAAATATATATATATATGTATGTATATATAAATATATTATATATCATATATATACTTAATATATATATATATATTATATATATATATATAATGTATATAATATATATATAATATCATATATATACACATATATAAATCACTCCTATACCTCACTACACTCACTCATTACTACTCACCTATTATATACTCTCACTACCCTCAACCTCACCCTACTACCTCATACCTACCTATTGTATTGCCAGTGATATTAATATAATATAATAATATATATATATATATATATATATATATATATATATATATAGTAATATATATATGTATATCTATATAATATAATATATATATATTATATATATATAAAATATATATATATAATATATATAATAATATAGTATATATATATAAGATATACCCTCGCCTAATGTAATATACATATATAATATATATATATATATATATATATATAGTAATATATATATAATATTATAGGTATATGTACTATATAAATAGTATACTAGCTACTGCATACTAGTCATACCCCTACCTCACCACTACCGCATCGTACCCGCACTATAATATATCTATATATTACATAATATATATATATATATTAGAATATATAATACCCCACCTCATACCCTACCCTCAGAGTATAGTGTGTGTATATACTAATAAATATATCTATAATATATATATA
>NW_020869260.1:545563-550563 GCF_003789085.1 Penaeus vannamei | reverse complement strand
TAATCGAAAGAATGAGAATAACGATCTTTTTTATAATCATAAAGTTCTCCCTGCAATCTCACACAGGATGAATTTACTGCTTTTTCTGCCGTATCCTTTACATTACGTTCCCGGTGTCTGGTTCCATGGCGTGCGTAGCTTTTGCGATGAGGATGTTCATTAATAACATAGTGGATGGGATTTATTAGCTTGACTGCTCTATAAAAATCTAAATTTTTTATTTTTTTTTTTTTTTTTTATTTTTTTTTTTTTTTGTGTTGTGTGTGTGTGTGTGTGTGTGTGTGTGTGTGTGTGTGTGTTTGGATTTTCAGAGAGAGCACTATTTAATAAAAGGTTTTTGGTCTTACACACGTCGTGGTCATGCAGACTTCAAATTCTTTATTTGAATACGTTAATCAATCGTTTTGAACAATTTTTACCTTCGTCTATATCAAATCACATGTTCTGTTAATCAAGGATGTTGTCCTCTTTCCCAGTGTTCTATTAAATTAGTTACGGTCCTGATGGTTAATATTATGTATATTAATTACTGCTTATCATTGTTATCTGTTGTTTTATCATTATCTACCACTTACCATTATCACCTCACCCGTTATTCTTATCTTTATTTGTTTCTATTTCTGAATACTTATAATTATCCTTTGTTATCTTTATTTTCAATCATTTCAATTAATTATTGTTTTTCCTTGTTATCTTTTATCAGCATTATGGATTATTTCGATCATCTATAGCTTGTCATTGTCTTTTATCATTACTATTATTGAGGATTTCGATGACCTGTTCCTTATCATTGTTATCTGTTATTCCTCTCGTTAATATTTTTTTCCTTTTTAACACTTATCATATTATCATGTATTATTACTATCATTGATTATTACTTATTACGCATAACCATTTTCATCGCTCGGTACTTATTACTGTTGTCTATTGTTACTTTTATTAATGATTTCAGTCATGATTTCCTCTGGTCCACATCATTATATATTATATATATTTCTTTCTTTCTTTCTTTATCTTTCATCTTTCCACTCTTCTCTCCCTCTCTCTCTCTCTTTCTCTTTTTCTCTCTCTCTGTTACTCTTTCTTCATAACCTTTTCTTCCGTTATCTTTCTCTCTTCCTCTTTCTGTTTTTTTCTGTGTGTGTGTGTGTTTGTGTGTGTGTGTGTGTGCGAAATTCCTTTTGTTGTTATTGCTGTTATTGTTGCTGTTGATGTCGTTGTTATTGTAATTGCTGTTGTTTTCCTTATTTATTTGGATTCGCTTCATTTATATCTTTTTTCTCATTTTTTAAACATCCTATCCTAACATAACGGAATACTAATTCATATATTTCGACAGATTGAAATTAAGTGAAAAGATAAAAAAAATAAAAACAAGAAATAAACATATTAAAAATAATAGTACTGACGGAGAACTTAAATAACAACAATAGCAGTAATAATGATAATGTTAATGACGATGATGGAAGAATGGCTATGAACTTAAATAGCAATGATAATAATAATAATGATATCAATAACAGAAAAAAAGGATGGGAACTTAAGAAAAACAAAACAAAAAATTGTCTTCATCATGACGTTTATTTCAATCTCAAGAAGCCCAAAGAAATTATTAAGAAACTTTCTACTGGCCTTTCTCATCATCTTTGCCGTGCGGTTAAAGGTGAGTGTGATTTTGGTCCTTTCTCGTTATTATTTTTTTTTTTTTTTTTTTTCTCTTTCAAATCTATAATTTTTTTTTTTTTTTTTTTTTTTTGTCTTTTAACACTTTTTTTCTTTATTGTCTTCGTTGTTTTTGCTTTTGCATCTTCTCTCTCTCTCTCTCTCTCTCTCTCTCTCTCTCTCTCTCTCTCTCTCTCTCTCTCTCTCTCTCTCTCTCTCTCTCTCTCTCTCTCTCTCTCTCTCTCTCTCCATCCTTCCTTTTGTGTATGAGTGTGTGTATGTATCTGTGTGTGTCTGTTTATGTGTTAGTATGTATGTGTGTGTGTGTGTGTGTTGATATGTCTGTCTCTCCCTTTCCCTACTTCCGCTTCTGTGAATATCAGCATTAACCAATAAAATATCTGCTATTTTCGTTTCACTGAATACATGTATCATTATTCTATCGGTTAGTCTTCTACAGATGTGTATTTCTTACTCATTCTTTACTCGTGTGTCTTTTTCCTTTCTAAATTCTCCCAGAGGAATTCACTTAAGAAAGGGGTAGGCAGGCAGCAAACGTATTACCTGTTTTATATTTCCCTAAATAATTAGATATGCACAAACTTATCCATGTCTGTGGATTTTTATTTCATATTAGCCGAAGGAAGTCACAGGGGAGGCATAAAATGTGTTATCTAACATGTGTTATATCACACTAAATGCAGCATTTCTATTCACACACCTATCTATTTCTGCAACTTTTATATTTGTTATCTCTTTGTTTCCAGCAAAATTAATCGAAAGACATTACAAATTAGCAGTATGTAGATGCACTATAGTACTATAATATTTCACCAAGGACACTATTTCTACTCGCACAGTCGTTTATCTCTACAGCCTTTTATGTTTTACTTCTCCCTTCCCAGCACCATATCCATATTTCAGTCCAGAAGGCGTAATGCATCACAAAATACATTGTGTAAGCCCATTCGCGTGGCTGCAGACTCCTACAGCCTTTCATCCCCTGATCTGTCTGTTCCCAGCTGAGCAAGCAGAAGGAGGCAGCAGCAGGCAGGGCCGCCGAAGTGACCGATGAACCCAGAGTCGAAGTCCTCGGCAACAGGGCCGCCCTCCGCGTCAAACCGAAGACCGAGCAATGGGCCTTGGAGATGGAGGAGGTCCCCCTCGAGTCGGTAGACCTCGAGGAAGTCGGCCTCAGGCTAGAGGAACGAAGGTCGGAGATCAGGCGTCGGTGCGAAAGGTTCCTCACGTCGGAGGAGCTGCAGGAGGCGCCCAACAGCAGGGAGTTCCTCATCAACAAGGACTACGGCCTCGTGTGGTGCAACGTGTTCAAGGCCGCCTCCTCCACGTGGCTCTACAACTTCCTGCTCCTGGCCGGGATTTCCAAGAAGGTCATCGAAAGGTCGAGAACCTCCCCCGTGGAGGTCGCCCGCACGAAGGCCTATCCGCGGCCGTCCGTCGAGGAGCTCCGGGCCTTCGTCGCTTCGGCCAACGCCACGTCCTTCCTGATCGTCCGGGAGCCCTTCCAGCGCCTCCTCTCGGCCTTCAGGGACAAGATCGAGGCCAACCACCAGGCGCATTATCGGTAATAATAGATAATAGATGAACAAATAGATAGATCGTGTGCTTCTCGTTGGAGCAACATGCTAGTCTGGCGGCCGTCGATGCAAATATAGGCCCTCAGTTCCAAATTAGCCAGTTCTTTTTTATTTGTTTTGGGTAATAAAAACGATTTTTGTGATGCTCTAAATGTTTTATGTAAAAACTCCAATATAATTTTGTCAACTTGATAGATATAGATATTGATCATTCCTTTAAGCGAAATACAGACAATAGTTCTTACCTGCACCCTGAAAAGCCCGGAGATACACGAGTGAAAGACCGGTCTGACTCTTCTCGCTGGCTCCTCAGACCCAGATTTCACACCAAAGAGAGACCGATTCCTCAGACCCAGATTTCGTACCAGAGTGACCGATTCGGCCCAGATAGCCAAGCTTACGGCCAGAACTGCGCCTTCACGAGACCAGTTGAACCGCGCCTTTACCTGCACAACGGTCAGTCTCTGCACCTGTCTTTAGGTGCGGTTCAACTGGCCTTGTGTACGAGTAGGCCTGGCCGAAAGCGCGGCCATCTGGACCGATATATATATTTATGTATATATATATATATATATATATATATATATATATATATATATATATATATATATATATATATATATATATATATATATATATATATATATGTATTATTTATATATTCATCATATTCAATCAATTCAATTCAATTCAGTTCAATTCAATTATATAAATAACATAATTCATACAATCTACATAATTCATATAAACCATATAATCCCTTTCAGGCATACTCTTACTGATGACATTAGCCCAGCCCCAAACATTTCCCGCAGATCGCTGAGGTGCCACATCCAGACCAAGGTCGGCAGGAGGTCCCGTCGGGGCGTGGACTGCCAGCCGACCTTCCCCGAGTTCGTGGACTACCTGCTGGAGGAGCGGGCGAAGGGCCACGCCCCCAACGAGCACTGGGCGCCCTACTACTCCTTCTGCTCGCCGTGCCAGGTGGCCTTCGACTACGTCCTGCGATTCGAGAGTCTGTCGCAGGAGGAGGCCTTCCTGGTGGCCAAGGTACGTCGCCGAAGCGGGCTTTCGTTTTATTATTATTATTGTTGTTGTTATTATTATTACTATTATCATTATTATCATTGTTGTTGTTGTTGTTGTTGTTGCTGTTGCTGTTGTTGTTGTTGTTGTTGTTGTGTTGTTGTGTGTGCTGTTGTTGTTGTTGCTGTTGTTGTTGTTGTTGTTGTTGTTGTTGTTGTTGTTGTTGTTGTTGCTGCTGCTGCTGCTGCTGTTATTATTATTATCATTATTATTATTATTATTATTATTATTATTATTTATCATTTCTCGTTCTTATAGTTTCACTCTGGCGGGGGTTCGGGGTTGTCTGTATGTGGAAGGGGGGTCGGTAAAGGGGGGGGTGACTGGGGGGGATTTATTCGCGATTTTTTGAAAGGGAGATGACGAAAGCGATTTTAGAGAGGGGGGGGGGCGGTGGGTGATTGATAGGATTCTTCCGTCGGGGATTTTCGAAGGGAGATTTCAGCAAAAGGATATTTTTAAGGGAGATTTCAGTAAGATTTTATCGAAGTGAGATTCCAGTAAAAAGGATTTTTCGAAGGGTGGTTTCAAGAAGAAGATTTTTTTGAAGGGCGATTTCATGAAGAGGGTTTTTTTATGATTTCAGTAAAATTTAGCATTTTCTGAAAGGAGATTCTAATAAGATTTTTTTGAAGGGCGGTTTCAGTAAGAGGA
>NW_020869260.1:530563-533063 GCF_003789085.1 Penaeus vannamei | reverse complement strand
GTGCCAGATCCAGCAGAAGGCCGTGCAGCGCAGAGGGACCCGAGACTGCCAGCCGACCTTCCCCGAGTTCGTGGACTACCTGCTGGAGGAGCGGGCGAAGGGCCACGCCCCCAACGAGCACTGGGCGCCCTACTACTCCTTCTGCTCGCCGTGCCAGGTGGCCTTCGACTACGTCCTGCGATTCGAGAGTCTACCGCAGGAGGAGGCCTTCCTGGTGGCCAAGGTACGGCGCCGAAGCGGGCTTTCGTTTTATTATTATTATTATTATTGTTATTGTTATCATCATCATCATCATCATCATCATCATCATTATTATTATTATTATCATATCATTTTTATTATTATTATTATTATTATTATTATTATTATTTATCATCATCATCATCATTCATCATCATTATTATCATTATCATTATTTCATTATTATTCATCATTATTATTATTGTTATTATCATTATTATCATTGTTATCATTGTTGTTATTTATTATTTATTTTTGCTCTTATGGATTCACTCTTTTTAATAATCTATTGTCCTTCTTTTTTTGTTTTTTGTTTTTTCTTTTTTTTGTATGTACATTAAGAAAATCGACTATGTTTCTTTCTCTTGTTATTGTTTTAATGTTCGTGATTGTTGCTGTTGGTGTTGCTGGCCGTACTTGTAGGTTCCTTATCATTGACAGTTATTACGCTTATCATGGTTATTTTTTGTCACTGTTCAGTCATTTGTTATTTGTCAGTAGTCGTTTTCATTTTCATTTTCATTTTTCACCTTAATATTTCATTATCTATTTTATTACTATCACTGTCATTATTATTATCATCATCATCTTCATTATCATTGTCATTGTCACTGTCACTGTTATCATCATTGTCATCTTCATTGTCATCATCATTGTCATTATCATCATGATTGTTTATGATATTATCATTATCATCATCACCGCTAGTAGCATGATTATTATTAGCATTATCATTATTGTCATTATTATTATCATTATCACTATTGTTATCATTAGCATCATCATTATCATTGTTGTTGCTGCTGTTGTAATTATTATCATTATTATTATTGTTATCATCATTATCGTTATTGATATTATAATCATCACTATCATCACCATTATTACAACCACAGTTATCTTTATCATACCTTTCTCATCATCAACACCATCATCATTAATCATTATCGTTATCAGAATCATTCTATATGACCCTGAAAGTAGATTATCATTCTTATCACTACCATCATCATCATTATTATGATCATTATTATTACTATTGTTGTTGCGTATATTGTTTTTTTTTCGCTTTTAATTTTTTATCATTTATCTTTTTTTTTTCTTTGTTTGTCTATTTATTTGTCTTTTAATAATTCACTTAGATAATTAACCTAGTGAATAGACCATCATATATCATCATATTAAGGTCCATTATACATTATATTAGATTATCATTAAAAAGATATTGATGTGATAACCACAACAAAGAAATTATATATTACCATATCATATCACCATTAAAAAGGTGTTATTGTAATTGTAATGAAGTATTATCAATTAGATTATCATAATTCCATGTCACTATATCACTGTCATGAAATGTCATAAACATTATACGTCATTTGTCTTGCCTTGACACTTAAGCTTAAGTCAACGACGTGAGCAAGGATAAGGAGACGGGGATTCACTGTATCCGCATGTATCACTGTAATCATGTTGAATATGCCGCCATTAATCATTTCTTGACCAAGAAGAAAGCTTTTATATGTTTCTCCTTTTGATTAGATATCATGATTAGATATTCAAATCTTTAAAACAAATATTTTGCATTGGTTTTGTATCTCGTTTAACTTTCTCCTTATTATTATTTGTTGAATGTTTTATTGACTATTATTGACTTTGACTCTATTAACATTTTCATCTTTTCATCATGAATATTGTTTTCTTTTTTAGTTTTTTTTTATTATCATTAATGTTCCTTTTGTTTTTAATGATTTTTTTCTGCTGCATGTTATGTTTGTTTTATATATCGTTATCTTTTTGTTCCAATTCCCTGCTACCTTCGTCGTTAGTTATTCTGATCTGTGTTGTTGATATATCAGATCATCTTTTTTTACGATATAACCTTTTATTTCCTTTCTTTCTTTCTGTATGTGTAAATATACATACATACACAACACACACAACACACACACACACCACACACACACACACACACACACACACACACATATATATATATATATATATATATATATATATATATATATATATATATATATATATATATATGTATGTGTGTGTGTGTGTGTGTGTGTGTGTGTGTGTGTGTGTGTGTGTGTGTGTGTGTGTGTGTGTGTGTGTGTGTGTGTGTGTGTGTGTGTGTGTGTGTGTGTGTGTGTGTGTGTGTGTGTGTCTGTGCGTGTGTGTGTGTGTAATCTGCTTCTGAGGCAGATTATAAGCAAGTATCAGTAAATATTTATATAATCAAGTAATGTCA
>NW_020869260.1:520563-523063 GCF_003789085.1 Penaeus vannamei | reverse complement strand
TGCCAAACTTAAATGCCATTAAATTTTGGTGGTGATCCGGATCGTGATGTGGATCAAAGGAATATAAAAGTTATGAACAGATTTATGCTTTCCCCTCAACAGACGCGTGTCTTAACTTAGATGTCAGTAAATATTGGTGGTGATTCGGATTATGATCATGCATCACTTTCTGTTGCCTTGGCGGAGGTATGCGCTTTCTGACTGCTTCTAGTTATTCATTTATTTCCATTATTATCATTCTATCATCATTATCATTGTAGATGTTGACCTAGTTAGTATTGTTATTATCAATGTTATCAAAATTATTAATATGTTGATCATTCTTACTTTCATCCTTATATCATTATCATCATTATTGTTTTATGATTATGATGATTTCTTTTTATTATTATCATTATTACTATTATCATTATTACTATCATAATAATCCTTTTTATCATAATAACTACCACTATTAACAAAATCATTATTGTTGTTACTATTACTTTCATGTATACATATTGTTATACTCGTAATGCACATCATAGTCTTTATATTTATCACATTTAATACCAACTTCTTTTTCTACTTGTGCAACATTTTGATAAGGCGGGAAAATGATACCAAATCTACAATATTCATAAAGGATGTATTTGATGAAGATACCAAGATCACGTATGTTTTGTGTGTGTGTGTGTGTGTGTGTGTGTGTGTGTGTGTGTGTGTGTGTGTGTGTGTGTGTGTGTGTGTGTGTATGTGTGTTTTGAGTGTGTATGTTTTTATTATGTGTTTTTATTCTGTGTTTGTGTGAATATGTATGTGTATGTTTTGTTTTTAATCTTTTTTGTATATTTATCTTAATTATTTGGTTGTTGAAAATTCTGAAATTCTCACAGCATTCAACAAATCAAATCAGTGTAATAAAAGTAACGAAAAAGAGAGAATTTAAACTCTAATCTTATGTTCGCTAAAGCCTGAACCTCTAATTGCTTGCTTCAAATGCTCGCTTCAATTGATTGCTTCAAACGCTTGTTTCAGTTGCTTACTTCAAATGCTCGGCTTAAATGTTGGCTTCACATACTTTGCTTTCAAATGCTCGGCTTAAGTGCTGGCTTCACATACTTGCTTTCCAATGCTTGCTTCAATGGCTTGCTTCATATACTTGCTGGCAAATGCTTGCTGCAAATGCCTGCTTTTAAATGTTTGCTTCAAAGTGCTTACTTCAAAGGACTGCTATCGATTGCTTGCTTTAAACACATGCTGCAAATTCCTGCTTCACACTGGCTTCAAACAACTGTTCCTCAAATGGCTTGCTTCACATACTTGTTTCAAGCCCTTTTCTTTGCATGCTATGACTTCACATTACTTGCTCAAGACTATATACTGTGGAAGCTGCTTGCTTGCCTAGCAATGCCTTGCTTTAAGGTCCCGCCTTTCCGTCCGATATCGTGTTATACTGTTGCACATATCTTTGTTCGGTCAATGCCCATTTTTCTTGTCAAAGTTTGCGTCTTAGATGGCTCTTTCGAAGCGCGTTGTCAATTGGATGCTTGGCCCATGTCTCAAAGCTTTGCGTTCGTCCTCATTGTCTCCTTCAGCGTGCCTTCGTGTCAGATATGATATCCTTTCGTAAGCGCAGTGGGCGAGCTTGATGAGAGGGTCCCGGCTCGATGGATATTGCGCCAAAAACGTACCTGTGGATATTGAGTAGAGTTAGACACCAGGTTATATTACAGCTGGAGCATGTGGTTGATGCGAAGAGCAGTCTATTAGGTCGTTAAATGGGGAGGTGAGATTTTATGCGTGAAGGAGGAAGGTGACGTATGTAGTCTAGGATCTGCTATGTAGGCTGAGTGTATCGAAGTTGGCCGTATTGGAGGTTACAGTAGAAATGAGGTTAAGTTCGTATGAATGGAGAAGAGTGTTGGGCGTGATTACCTTGTACATTGAAGTGGATGAGTATAGTATGTAATTTATTTGTATAGGGAGGAGCAGTGTGTGAAGTTGATTTCATCTTTTAGCTTGATGTATGTACCATGGTTGCAATCGCGTACGGCGTGTGATCAGGAATAGTCTTTGGTGTCTCGTCTCAATTACAACCTCGCGCATTTAGCTAGACTTTTCTGATGCAGTACAGGAGAGGCGTGGTAGTTAGTGATAATTGTAGGTTGTTGCATGTGTAAGGGTGTAACTGGAAAGATGTAGGCGTCAGTTCAGCGGTGTCTTGAAGTTTTTTGCAAAAGAGAGCAGTGAAGAATAGTGCAGGTTGGTATGAGGATTTGTTAGTGGTTATGAAGTAAACTGATGGTCAGAAAGAGTAATCAGAGATTGGAGAGACCGAGAGAGAGGATAGAAGAGGAGCAGCAAGAGAGGAGAGAGATGAGAGAGAGAAGCCAGAAGAAGACGTAGGAGATGGTAGGTTAGGGCGATGGATGAGGTGGCGTAATAGTGTGGCAGGAGACGCAGTTAGCCAGGAAGAGAGAAAGAGAAGAGAGAAAGAAAAGAGAGAAAGAAGTTAGAG
>NW_020869260.1:510563-515563 GCF_003789085.1 Penaeus vannamei | reverse complement strand
CCAAGAAGTTACTAGTGCTCTGACCACTGGTATAATTTACCGTGGTAACTCGATGTTAGTGAATCTGGGCCTTGTATTGTAATTTACCTTTTTTATTCATTTTCTTACTATGTTTACTTGTGCGGGTTTTGGTTGTGAATTACTATGTTTAATTGTGCGGATTTTGGTTGTCACAAGTTTCTCGTTCAGCCAATCACGAACCACCAGTCGCCTTTTTCCCGCCAATTTCAGCAATTCACTTAGACCCTCGGAGCTGGCTAAACGTGTGGCCTTCTGTCTGTTTACGTGTTTTTATTGTGCTATTTTTTCTGTCTGTTAACTGTGATTTATACAGTGAGAAAAGATTTCCAGCAGCCCCAGCTCAAGATGGGCTCACTCGGCGAACTACCGAACAGGTGATTCACTGCAAGAGGACAACACCCTTCAAAGTAATATGGGGGTAAGTTTTTAATAGAGAATCAGGTTTCTCAACATCAGTCACAGAATAGGTCTCTAATTAGCCTAAAATAGACTGTTTTCCCTCTGAAAGAAATTGCAAAGCAATTTAGAATATGTGAATGGCCCTCATCAATGCGTTTCTGTGAATCAGGTTTCTTAACGTCAGTCACAGAATAGGTCTCTAAATAGCCTAACATACGAATACAACCAACCGCAGTTTACAAGTAACCTGGGAAATTACATGTGTATAGCATCTTGTGGAGACAGCAAAGAGGATAAGGGACACCCTCGCTCTCACTCCTTTAGCAACATAGTGTATAGTAACTGGATTGCAACAGGTGTAGAACCCCACCATTAAAGTGGGAATCTGGAACTACAAGTGGGTCGTGAAAGTGCAGTCAACGTGACTGCAGGGCCAGTCCACTTTGCTGTTAATGCCGTTACAGTCCTTGAAACCCCCGTACCTAAATGTTCAACTTCAGTCAATCCTGAACTAAATGGAGCTAGTATTGCCCAGCGTAAGCTCTCCATTACGCTAACTTACTACTACCATTACACAACCTAATGAGAACCTATTGACACGGAAGCTGCACCTTTTGTAAACTCCAACAGAGTACCTTGCTACCATACCTTAGGCCATGAGTTCACCAGCCATCCAACACCTTCAAGGGCATTGAATGTGGATGAAGTGGATCAGATGAACCAGTCCGTTTTAACCCAACAAGAACAGGCTCACATATCATTATTCCATTAAAATTTGAACGTTTTGATCGAGATTTTTCAAAATTCTCTCAGTTCTGTAGGACATTTGAATGGAATGTTGAGAGCAACACTAATGACCCAAGGCAAATGCTTACACAACTCTACAACCAGTTGGATGGCTCACCAATGGACCTTATTGAAGGTTGCCATCACCTACCACCTGACCATGGATATATTGAAGCGTGGAGGATACTGAGAGAAGGATATGAGAACTCCAATGAACTCCTCGAGTCCTTCATTGCAAAATTATTTGTATGGGAAGACATTGAAGTTGGAGATGTAGGTCTAAAAATATATGGCTCCTACTTATTTAATTTAGATATGGCCTTAGGTGATAATAGTTGCATAAGACAATATCTAAAATCGTTGGTAAGCTGCCGAGATACTTGAGAACTAAGTGGGCCTCGAGATGTGTAGACTCTGACACTAAATCTGCAAGTTCATTCTCTTCACTTGTTAAATTTGTTAAAGATCAAGCTAGGGTAACAGAGGAAATATATTATATTGAAGCAGGAAGAGGTAAGCCAAGTCACACGACCAATAAACCCGTCTCCGTCATTCGTGTCTGTTAATAGTTCAAATGTCCATGCTTTGGATGTGAACACAATGGATATGACCCCAAGTAGCACTTCCAACCAATTGTGAAATAGCTGTACGTAGAATGAAAGTCCTCAAAAGGAAGCTGGAATCTGACAAGACTTTCAGGGAGACATACATCACTCAAATGGAAAAGAATATAACTAAACAGTATGTTGAAATAGTACCTCCATCAGGTTTAGAACGAAATAATGAAAGAATATGGTACATGCCACATCATGCTGTGCGTCATCCCATTAAGCTGAAGGTACATGTTGTCTATAACCTTAAAGCTAAATTCAATGGCACTTCCCTTAATGATCATCTGCTTCAAAGGCTAGACCTCACAAATCCTCTAATAGGTGTATTCATACGGTTCAGACATGGCCATTATGCAGTCACAGCGGACATCGAGATGTTTAGTCAGGTCAAGGTTTCCCTAGAGGATCGTCATGTGTTTCATTTTTAATGGTGGCCAGATGGTAATATCAATAAGCCTATGCATAATTACCGAGTGAATGTTTGTTTTTTGGTGCTAGATCCTCTCCTAGTAAATTATGGAAGACAGCTGAGGACCACGGTGATATTTTTTATGAATAAGCTGTCATTGCCATAATAAGTTTTTATGTTGATCTCCTACTGGGCCATGATAACATAGAGAGACTGATAAAAATCATGAAAAATCTCATTGCTCTCTGTAATGCACCAATGGACAGCCAATAACAAGAATGTGCTCAGGAAGACTCATGAATCAGATGCATCAGTTGCTTCTCTAGACCTCAATAAGGATGATCTCCCAGTTGAAAGGACCTTGGGTGTACACTAGTCGATGGCTGAAGATCGCTTCATTCAAAATATGCCTTAGTGACAAGCCACTAACACGCTGAGGAGTTCTAACGTGGCATCTATGTATGACCCACTTGGTGGCGTGCTTGACACTAACAGCAAAAATTATTTTTGAAGACATGTGTCAGATGCAGTTAGGCTGGGATGAAAATATGGGTGATAGGGAAGCTACTCGTTGGAGAAATGGTTAGAACAGTTACCCAAGCTATCAAGATTTAAGCTGCCACAAGGCCAAGTGCCCATTTCCTTTGGTTCAGTCATTTCCTATCAACTCCATCACTTTGCAGATGCATCAGTCTGGTTATGGCACAGCATCCTACTTAAAGATGGTAAATGCCTCAGAAAAGGCACTTTGGTTATGGCACGAGCACCTCTGAAACCGACAACTATTCTAAGGCTAGAACTGACAGCTGCCACCGTTGCAGCTCGAATGGACTGTAAATTACGAAAGGAACTGGGGTTGAAGCTGGAAGATTCGGTCTTCTGGACAGACAGCACTTCAGTACTCAAGTACCTGTTCAATTAGAAGGCTCGTTACCACACCTTTGTCACAAATCGAGTGAACCTAATCCGAGAACTGTTTTCAACAAGTGCTTGCAGATATATAGACACAAACAATAATCCTGCTGACTTTGCATCTAGAGGTCTTGAAGTTGATACTTTATTAAAGCCTGAAATGTGGATTAGAGGACCAAGATTTCTTCATGACCCTGAATCCAGCTGGTCGCAAGTTCCAGATGTTAAATATGGATAACTGGAAGATCCATGGTATGCAAGACAGTGACAACAGTAACGTCATTCACTAAGGAGTTTGCCTCTCGCTTCTCAAACTGGCAGAAGTTTGTGCGTTGTCATACATGGGTCAGACGATTCTTGAAGCGAAAGTATGTACCAAAGTTGCCTGACGTTAACTGCCTTAGTAGCAAAGAAATAACTGTAGCAGACACACATATGGAACAAGTTCAGTAAGAGAACTAAACATCTGAATTGCCTCTCTGTCACGTAGGCCAGATGGGAGAGTACAACCTCAAGCAAGATAGTGTGATTAAGACCTTTTCTACAAGATGGCCTGCTTAGGGTAGGTGGGTGACTAAGACACTCTGGGCGTGACCTCAATGCCACTCATCCAATTATCCTACCCAGTAAGTCATTTTTGGTGAAACTGATGGTGAGGAGGCATCACGAGGTCAGCTCACTGTGGTCAAAATTATCTTCTCTCTAAGTTAAGACAAAAATTTTGGGTTCATGCAAATCCTGTTGCAAGTTCTGTAGTAGGGAGTTGTATGAAGTGCAGTTCATCATTGCAAGACCAATGACTCAAGCGATGGCTGACCTTCCTGAAGATCGTATTATACCAGGTTAGCCACCATTTACACATGGGCACCGACTGTTTTGGACCCTTTCATCAGGAAAGGCTGGTCAGACTTAAAGAACAATGGCATAGTCTTTACATGCCTCACATCACATTCCGTCCATATTGAGGTCATGGACTCAATGGAAACGGACTCATTTATCAACCCTCTTCGGGGATTCACAAGACAAGCTCCGTTAGATCCGACAATGGAACAAACTTGGGTGCAGAGAAAGTTCTTCACCAGGAGCTCCATCTTCTTGGTCAAACTGCCATCTATGACACCAAATCAACTAAAGGCATCTCATGGTGTTTCAATCCACCACATGCTTCGCATTTCGGTGGAGTCTGGGAGCGTCAGATTCGCTCTAACAGGCGAGTTTTGAGAGGCATTTGCCGTCAATAGACACTGAGTCTTCAGACTGTTCTGCGAAGTTGAAGCCATCATTAACAGCAGACCCTTGACCAGAGTTATGGACGACCCTGACTGCCTGCAACTGTTGACTCAGAGCATGCTGCTGAACTTGAATGATTCACCTGGTCCAGTCATGAATACTGATGAGAGGGATCTGTATGCCCGTCGGCGTTGGAAGCAGGTGCAGTACTTGGCTGACCTCTTTTGGAAGAGATGGTCTAAAGAGTATCTACTTCTCCAAGAGCGCCAAAAGTGGAACATTAAATGGCGTGACGTCAAGAAAGGAGACATAGTTTTAGCCTTGGACAAGAGACTGCCCAGAGGTACATGGCCTATTGCTCGAGTGATGGAGGTAATGTGTGATAGTGATGGACATGTGCGTAGTGCTAAACTGAAAACTGTCAATGGAGAATATATCCGGCCTATTATCAATATTCGCCTTCTCTTAGAAAATGAGATCAGTGATGAAAACTAGGGTGAACGTCGAACGGTGCCCTTTTCGGAAATGCTGGGTTAAAGTGATTTCGCAGTATTTTTTTTTTTTTTTTTTTTTTCTTTTCTTTTTTTTTTTTTTTTTTTTTTTTTTTTTTAGTATCATGTAGGTCACAATAG
>NW_020869260.1:495563-505563 GCF_003789085.1 Penaeus vannamei | reverse complement strand
CAGGCCAACACCTTACTAGTAGGGATGCACAGAGCATTAATCTACAACCTGAAGGACAGCAAAGATACGAAATTACATATTCACTACCAGACGGATACCTGGTCTCAAGTGGTAGAGATAATTCAGACAACCAGGTACACTTAAGTATGGAATCTGAAATAAGTGGTACCTCTAATTTGGAAGAAAAACTATGGGTTAAGCTTAAGAAACCCCGTGAAAGTCTTCAACAATTCTTGTGTAAGAACTGGCAAGAAATGATAAGACATTTGCCAGTTCCTAAACCAAAGAAGGAAAACAGATATGACTGGCAGAAAAAGGAACCTGAGGATCCAGAGGAAAAAATTAAATGGAAGAACGCTATTAAGCAAAAGTATTGGCGTGTTATGCGTGCGCCAGTCAATATTTTTACCAATGTTAAGCAAGAGCCGGTCAAAATTCCAACCACTGTAAAGGAAGGCAAAGAATGGCAGCAAATATTTATAGCCAGATGTAAACAAACTTATTGACCAACATCTGTCAGACCAAGCCTCAATGATCTTTTAAGTTGATGGACCAAGAAACGACAAAACAGCAGAAGGCATTGCATCCCAGATCTGTTACAAAGCCTTCAGATGGAAACCTCATACAACACTTAGCAAACATGCTGTGAATTGATCATTGAGAACAGTATACAGTAGATGGAACACGTGTTCAAACCAATTCCAAGAGAATACATTTACTAAGTGTTTTGTTACTTTAAACTTTAATCTGTATCATTTTCATGCAGAGAAAACATGTATATCAAAATTCGCAATATGAAAAGCTTTTTTTTTATGATATTGTTTTCATTGGATTTAGGTGTTAGAACAAATCTCAAACTATTCTATTCCTTTGGATCAATTGTAGATCAGCTCTTGGACCACTGGTGTTCTTAACCATGATTGTGAACATTATTGCAGATATTAAACACTCACATTTTTAGCTGATACCATTAACATTAGTAGAGGATAAAGACAAACTAAGAAAGGATATACATGCCATTTATGTATGGACAACTGAAAATTCTATGAATATAAGATGCTGATAAATTCGAACGTTTAAGATTAGTCTAACTGGAAGCTCAAGGCCAACTTTATACTCTGTCAGCAGAATAGAAGAAAAGGCCTGTTCATAACTAATGATAAGAGCTTCAGTCACCACATTGAGCTGTCAGTCAATAAAGGAAAAGAACTGATGTAGGGATGAGGACTTTTAAAAAAGAAATCCAAAATATTTGCTGTCACTAGGGAAAACACCAGTGGTGCCAAGATTGGAATATCAAAGAAAGATACTTTATTGTATATATATGAAAGATCACTGAGCAACTGGCACCAAATCCAAGAGAAGTATGAATTAGTATAATTCCATTCGTTACAATGGTGATTCTTGGAGTGACCGGCTGTATCTGTACTTTGCTTCTAAATTGGCCTCTTTCTGCTCAAACTTCACAATTTATGTTTTATGGAACCTGCCTTTTTTATTAATTGGCCAAGACTGTTTGGCCCCAGAAATGAGTCATGAACATAATGTAGGTAACCATTGTCTGATTATAATTCGTAATGTAAGTCGATTATACAGATATTTTATTTTTCATAAATATTTTTCTTGTTAGGGTGAGCTCCTCTTAAAAACTTATGATACCCTCTTATACCAAAAGGTGTCTTATGTAGTTACAAGATTAAATACTGAACACTTATCATTACTATGTACATTGTCTGTTTTATTTTGTATTATGTTCAAACAATAAAGAGAATATGACTTTTCATGAAGCCTTATTTTGCCCTTAACCCATGTACTAATCACCCACAACAAAATCTTTTTGTAAGTTCACTTGTGTGTATTTATATGGTTTGGTTAAAATTTAACGTGATGAACTGCTAAGTCTGTGGATGAACAGGGTAGTGGGAGAGATAGTGCGTAAGTGTGTGAGAAAGAGTACATGTGTCTGAGAGACAGAGAGAGATGGTGCGTGTGTGACCGAGAGAGAAAGAGTAATGTAAGTTCCATCATCCTACACTTTTTCATGATTGCGAGAGGAAGCCTTATATACACTATGTGGAATATCAAGCGAGATATTTCACGATTACCCGATATGATGTGTGGATAACAACCAACGCATGCAGTGTCCAACTTTCTTCCCCAAAGACCTAGGCCAGTTTTTTGTATCATCAGTTCTCATGATTTTGTCCATGAAATCTGGCATTAGTAAATACCAATGCTGTGATCACATTTCACATCTTCGCCTTCCATACCCTTTGCTACACCCTCCTTCTCTTTGGCTCCTCGAACATCTACCCCCTCTTCTCTCCACAAGAGATCCTTTTTTCTCAGACCTCCCCACCTTCTGATCCTTCTATTCTTAGTCCCTCTACATTCAAAATATTTGCCGATATCTATCTTCCTCCCTCCTCAAGTTCCCAGAACACCCCCATCTTCTTCTCCATGTGCATCATTCCCATTTCGTTCCCTATTATCCAGGATAGTCACATGATTCCCTGGTAACAAAAGTGTCCTCCACATTCCTCCCCTCCTGACGCTCTTCCTGACACTTCTCCTCATTCCCCAGTCCCATTATCTCATCCTCTAGATTCTTCTGCTACTTCTCCAAGTCATCTCTACCCTTATTATCTGGTGATTACTTCATCATAACTTTTATCAGTTTCCTTAAACAATGTTCTTATAGCTTCCCCAGCAACAGTTAAACTCCATTTCATCCAATCGCACTATGCCCTTTACCCTTTCCTTTACTAATCTCTGATTTACTTTATTTGCACCAGCTCTTTACCTTTTTCCCTATCATAGTTTCCCATAACCTCTCTCTGACATTTAACACTATCCTAAGCTTGGGATAATGTCCCCAAGTGTGTAAAAAATAATAAAAAATAAAAAACCATCCAGGCTCATGACCTATTTGTGCGTGACACACAAATGCAAATCATTTTTTTTATTTTTTTATTGTTTATTGTGAATTTTTGAAGTGTGATTTTTGTACGTCATTTAGACAAGAATGACAGGCTAAAACTGCAAAAGCTAAATGCAACAAACACTAGATTTTTCATTCAGCTACAAAATGAGGCATAAAACTTTTTTAGCAGCATTTTCGTGTTTTCGTATAGTTTCATAATTGTTTTAATATAATTAGGTATAAGAATAATCTTCCTAAAACATAATCCCCAAAGATTTTGGTTTTTATGGGGTACAACCCAACAACACCCCTTTTTGAGATTTGGGGGAGGATAAGAGTTTGGGTTGTTGGGACCACGTAGCACTGACCAGTTAAGTATAGTATCTCACTAAGCGACATTTGTTATGGTAGGAACACACTTATTTGGGGTGTTTATAGGCCTACATTGACCATTTTTGGAAGTTTCTCTAAAATCCCCTCAAAATAATAGTTATTCTGATTTCATTTTCGAACAGAAAAACGTTTCAGCTAGTGCTTGTATGACTCATTTTTTCCATTATACCTACACAACTCTTAGAACACCATACAAAGGATTTTTTTATATTTGTCACTTTTACACAAAGCACAGGAAAAAAATGCAAAAACTAAAGGCAATAAGCACTAGATTTATCATTTAGCTACAAAATGAGCCATAAAACATTTATTTTGGACAAAAATTGCATGTGCTACAGCTTTTGAAGTCTACAAAGGGTCGCACTTGAGTTGGAGGGAGGGGGGGGGGGGTTCGGCGTGCGTTATTTTTTTTTTTAATTCTCTAAAATCCCCCCCCCCCCCCAAAAAAAAATGCAGTCATTCTGAATTCATATTTGAGTAGAACAGTCTTTCAACTATCGTGTGCAGAAGCCAGTTTCTCGAAATCACCTTTTATTTTTTCTCTGTGAATATTTTACGAAAGTGACATTTTCCAACACCATAAAAGGGGCTATGATTTATATGTTACTTTTACAAGAAGCACATGAAAATATGGCAAATTCTTATTGCATCATGCATTAGATCTATTATTCAGCTACGAAATGAGTTATATTGGGTTAAAATTGGACTGAAAAAGCGTAAATTTATGTACATGAGGTATATAAGGATATGCAGACCATTTCCGTGTATCTCATATTTATATATATTGTTATTTCTGTTCATTTGTTTTTTGATTGTTTGCTTGTTTAAGTTGTGTTTATCTGATAGTTCTAAAAGTCAAGAACAGATTTTAATAAGATTTTCACCAGAGGTGTGTTTTAACCAAACTTAGACATTGTGGCATTTTGGGCGTGATCTGGACTATGGTTCGGATCCAGATTTTTTTTTCCAACTCAAAAAGTTATGGACTGATTTTTAAAAACTTTTTACATGAGGTGAGTCTTAACCTAACTTATATTCCATAAAATTGTGATGGTGGTCTGGGTCATTTGGCAAACATACTCCCAATTGGAGGGGGGGGGGTGCATTTTCAATTTTTTTGCTCATAGATTAAACTAGATATGATGAAAACATAAGAAAATAAAATACCCCATATGAATGGCATATCGTTTGTTTATTTGTAAGAAGAATTTATGTTATTGTTTTTTTTTTGATGCTTGCCAGTTTTTTTTTCCGAAAAAATGAAGATTGGTCTCAACTTACCTGAAATTTAATAAGCTTTCAAAAAAATAATCTCATTTTTTTTTTAGATCTAATCATTATGTCACAACTGCCGATTTTCTAAGGTAAGGTGAAAAAATAATATTTCGGTCGCCATCGAAAAGGGCCTTGTAATTTTCAATTGAGATTCGGAGGCCCTGAAACTCCTTGGAAATGTATTTAACTTGCTTTCGACAAGAAGGGCGAAAAATGCTAAAATGCAAATAATAATAATAATAATAATAATAATAAGCGAAAAACACCACCAAGTGAAAATGGAGTTGTTCTTGCTTCTTCTACGTCTGCATGTTACCTAAGATGTTGATCTTTAAAAAAATCTGTAATTACGTAGGCTTATGGAGCTACATATAAACATAAATACATAGTACATAATATATGTCAGCTTGGTGGTCTACTTCCAGAGTAATCAACTAAATGAGGCAGGTTATGGACGTGACCAGCTGCAATCTGCAAGTTACACGAGGGATCTACAACTGGTGGTTCTCCACTATGATCAGGTTGCCGAAACGAGACAGATCCTATAGATTCACAAATAGTACAAGATGATCAGAATGCAGAAACAAGATGCTCAGATCCTCAGAAGAACTCGTATTTTCAATGCCCGCTGCAGAACATGTCTCTACAGGAACCTGGACTTGGATCTGACCAACAGCATTCAACAAACAACCAGGCTTCTCTTGCTGTTCTTCAAAGTATCATTGGCTGTCATGGCGGTAGAACAGAGCATGCTGAGAATGCTTCTGATTCTCCAGCTAATCAACCAAATTAGCGAGATATCGACATATACAATGTAGGGGAAATTAAGCAAAGTACCGAAATCTCAGGCTCACAAATTGTTCATGAAAATTGTAATTCAATGCCATTCACACTTAGCCATCCGAATTCTAGTAGTAGTTGTAATAAGGTACCAAATCAAGAGCCTGTACCACGACCCAAAAACCTAGTGGACAGTTGTGTAGATTTATTAGACGAATCACCTTACAAATAAGTAATGCACACAGCCGTGTACCACAACACGAAGAACAGACATCATATACATATCAAAATACATAGGTGACTGTTCATAATAATCAGGAAGCAGATCTTACAACTTCAAAACCGATAATCCTTCCGCAAAACTGCCATATTGGTAGAACAGAATTGGTTAAGAATGCTACCGATTCCCTATTTAAACAATGGAATCAAAATGATAATGCGGACATTGAGCGAAGTTCTAAAGACAAATCGTTAGAAAGTTCATGATTTGTAAACTAAAGGATAATGGGACAGACGTTTCTACGGTGTCTGAAATTGGTGATCTAACTAATTTGCATAAAGATTCTTTATTTGCCAATCTTTAAACATCTGTTCAGAAGACTAATGGCACTGAAGTATGCAGAGAATCAGGCCAACACCTAACATGTAGGGATGTACACAATGCACATAAACCTAACCTAGTACAACCAGAATTACAGCCATTCATTATGGATCTACATATACAGCAGAATGGATGCCTGGTCCGACTGCCAACCTAGTGTGAGACTTGTGGGACAAAGCCCACGGGACCGGACCCCCACAGGACCGGACTATGTGACCTGCGGGTGTATGTGTGGTGTGTGTGTGTGTGTGTGTGAATAGGTGGATCCCATGTGACGTCATGAGTCGTGTTGAAACTTGGCTGCAGTAAAAACAAACTTGCTGCTTGGCCCTCTTCACTTCAAAGTGATACGGAAGCGAACTGAAATATTGTGTTCGGAATCTATTTCCTGTCGCTAAGATGGCGTCATACAGGTATGAGGAACTTGAAGGAGAAGCAAAATCTAGATATGTGAATAAGTTGAATATATGTAGCCTGGAAATTTACCCAAATCAACTGCTACTCGTGAAGCAATGAAAAATCGCCACAGTCTCGATGTGCACAAAGGTAAATGTTCTTGCCAGTTGAATTCCAGGGAGAACCGTATTTGTTCTGACGCCTCCAAGCAACCCGTTTTAGTCGGCGTTCAGGATCAATATTGGGAAATCGGAAATCTGAAGAAAAAAAAAAAAAAACTGGCCAGTCTAACATCTTATTGTGATTTATAAAACCAAATTCTGCACAACTTAGGGGTATCTCAGAAGGAATAGACAAGAAATAATCAGAGAACCTGTGTAATAAAACTTGCTTAAAAGCGCACCTTCAGATGTGTTTTCACTGCAGCTGTTGTTCCCTACAAGATGGCGATGCGTGCGCAGATGGATCGATGCATAGATCCACACACATATTGTACAGTTGCGGAATTATATTTCAGTACACATGCTGGAACCCACTTTCATACATCTGGCAACAAGTACGATGTAAACATAGAGTAAATAGCATTTCTATGAATGGGGCGAAACCCCTAACTTGTTTGTAAGACTGAGCGCGATTGGTTGATTAGAAATAACCAATAAGTATAATAATATCTATTTTTCGAAACGAAGCAAGCCATTTCATATTGCATTTTCTTCATATAAGTGATTGCAAAACACGCAGTATTAGTAGTCGTTGGCTTCGTAGTGGAATATTTTTCAAATGTGACTTTTTGGAATTGTTTATCGAGATGGCAACACCTATGGAGGTAAAGCGGCATGTGTCCCTTATTTAAACAAAACAATTAACAATGATATTTGCATGATTTGTTGAACCTAGAAAATGCTTTATACTTCAAACAACTATGTATGACAGCTAAATCAAACAGAAATTTGCAAATTCGTTGAGAATTTATCAACTGCTTCTCGGAGCTACACCATCTAGTAGCAGTTGAACGAACTAATGAAATGAGATTTTTCTTTTCGCCGAAAGCAAACTGTTTCAATAAGTAGAAATCATGATGCGTTATATTCAGTGATGGGCATAGATGCACAGAACTGTCTAAGGCGATACCAATGCATCGATACGAGAAATTTGACTAAAACGATTCTGATACATCGATTCTTCGAAGACAGTTAAAGCGATACCAATACATTTATCGCCGATACAGCATCGCCGATTCGTTATTGTAAGAAAATAATGAACCTGATATGCCAATATTTCATTTGGATGTTTTTCAAAATCATGCGTGGATATTTTGATGAGTTTTGCACCACAGTAACAACTGCATTATTACAACCGACAGGTTCGTAGCACTAAATGCGTTCTGTAAGAAAATAAAAAAGCCATTCCTTTATGGCCAAAGAATGGAGGAGAGGGCCCCCTGCCTCTTTCACACTTCTTGAGCGTCACTGTCAACACCGCAAGCGAACGAGAAAGAAAAAACAATAAAAACATTTAAAAACAGATAGATAGACATAGAGGGTAAGGAGAATCAGAGAGAGTAAGAGAATGAGAGGAGAGGGCTAGTCAGAAAGCGAGAGAATGAGAGGAGAGGGCTAGTCAGAGAGCGAGAGAATGAGAGTTAGATAGCGAATAAGAGAGTGGAGGAGAATGGGAGTAAGGGGAGGGAGTGATAGGCAGTGAGAGGGATGGAGGAAGGAAGGAAATGAAAGAAAGGGGGGAGAGATAGATAGAGAGAGAAAGGGAAGGTGGGGGGGGGCAGCGATGGAGAGAGGGAGAGGAGATGGAGGGATGAAGTGAGAGAAAGAGAGGAGCAAGAGGTAGAGAGAGATAAGGAAAGAAAAGGGGGAGGCAGAGACAGAGAGAGGGGAAAGAGATAGAGAAAGAAAGAGAAGGGAGAGGGGGGGAGGCAGAGATAGATAGAGGTAGTGTGAGAGGGAGAGGAGGAAGAAAGAGAAAGAGAGAGAGGGGGAGGGGAGAAAGAAAGAGAAGGGGAGGCACAGACAGAGAGAGGGCGGGGGGGGGGGAGAGGAGAGAAATAGAGAGGGGAAAGAGAAAGATAGAGTGAATGAGGGGGGGTAGGTGTCACAAAAAGGAAAAAGAGAGAGAAAGTGAAAGGAAGAAAAAAAAAAAAGAGGGGGAAGAGATAGAAAAAGAAAGAGAGGGGTGGGATAGATAGCGAGTAAAGAAAAATGGGGAAGAGGAGAGATAGGGACAGGAAATGAGTGAAAATGATGATGGGAGAGAGAGAGAGAGTGAAAGGGAGAGAAAAAAAAGGCAGAGAGATAGAAATAAAGAGAGAAAGAGAAAAAGAGAGAGTGAGTGAGGAAAAGAAATAAAAATAGATAGAGAGATAGATGAAAAGATGAGTGAGAGAGAAAGAGAGGGGAGGAAGGAAGGGAGAGAGTAGGTAGATGGAGAGAAAAAGAGGGGAAGAGATAGAAAGAGAAAGAAAGAAGGGGGTGGCATAGACAGAGATAGGTAGTGAGAGAGTGAGGAGAGAGGTAGAGAGAAAGACAGAGTGAGGGAGGGAGGGAAGGACCCAGAGAGAGCGAGTCACAAAGAGAGAGACAGAGCGAGGAAAGAGAGAGAGACAGAGAAAGAGAGAGAGTGTGTGTGTTGGGGAGAGAAAGAGAACAACAGAGAGAGTGAAAGAAAGATAGAAATAAAGAGAGAGTCACACACATACACCCACACACACACAAGCAGGGAGAGAGAAAAAAAATAAAGAGAGAAGGAGGAGGGGGGGTAGAGCGGGGAGGGAGGGTAGGAGAAAGAGAGAGAGTCACAAATAGAGATAGAAAGTGTGTGTGAGAGAGAGAGAGGGAGGCGTAGAGCGGGGGAGGGAGGGTAGGAGAGAGAAAGAGAGAGAGGAGAGAGAGAGTCACGAGAGAGAGAGAGAGAGAGAGAGAGAGAGAGAGAGAGAGGAGAGAGAGAGAGAGAGAGAGAGAGAGAGACAGAAATAAAAAGAGACAGGGGGAGGGGGAGGGCGAGGGAGAGGAGGTTGGGAGGAGGGAGGAAGGGAAAGCAAGGGGGAGAGTGTGTAAAAAAATGAGAGAGGGGAGAAATAGATAGCGAGAAAGCGAGAGAGAGGTTGGGGGGGGGGAGAAATAGATAGAGATATGGAGTGAGAGAGTGTATCAGAAAGGGAGTGAGTGAGATAGTGAAAGAAAGAAAAAAAGATAATGACGAAATGAAAGAGAAATAAAGAGACAGAATATGATAAAGAGAAAGAGAGATAAAGAGAGAGAAAATAATAATAAAGAGAAAGAGGGAGACAGAGATTGGTAAAGAGAAAGAGGGAGAGAGAGATTGATAAAGAGAAAGAGGGAGAGAGAGATTGATAAAGAGAAAGAGGGAGAGAGAGATTGATAAAGAGAAAGAGAGAGAAAGGGAGGGGGGAGATAAAGCGAACGAGATCGAGAGATAAACAGACAAAATTAGTAACAAAGGGAGACACAGAGAGAGAGGGTGTGTGAGCCTGTGTGTGTGGGGGGGGGTGCACAAGTATAATTAGGATATAAACACGTATGTATGATTCTTCATCTGGAAAGCACTTATCTTGTGCTAAATCCTGATAATGGTTTGCGCTATCAAGATCCTACAAGCCA
>NW_020869260.1:478063-480563 GCF_003789085.1 Penaeus vannamei | reverse complement strand
CTAACCATATCATCAGCTTTCAGCCAGTGAGAACCCAGAGCTTACTTGAATCCTTATGAAAGAATTATACAAATTTCTGGTTTTAATTGACATATCCACGTGCTTCTCTTAAAAATGAAAAATTTGTTGACCTAACTCATCTGTGTTTAGTATTTATATCTTTATATGGAAAAGGTCAGTGATATTAAATATTTCCTTAATTTCGTGTTTACCATGGAGTAGGTCATGGCTCTCTGAATCCATACACAATTACCAATTCCAGGGTAAATACATGAATGGTTGCAGAAACTAGGAATGCATCAGTGAACATGCTCTGCTTTTATTTTCAATATTTTCTACTCATAAATTCAACATTACTTATTTAAAGCCATGGTATATTCAATCATTTACAACAGATGCCACCATTTAGAATAAATTGAACATATTGGTGCACAATAATACTTATATAATAATACCCATGGTTATCTAAGGGTTTACCACACTTTAACAATGGAGAAAATGGTAAAAGTAACCGTGATTAAGATTGCAGGAATTACAAAGAAACAAAAAAATAAGATAAATAATACATATATGTATGTTTAAATTAAGCTGTGGTTTAAAGTGAAAGGTTACTTGATCACTTGCTATCAGAATTGAAATCACGGTTTATCTCATATTTAGATATTTTCCTTTATTTAGAGATCTAATGTATTCTTATGCCCATCAAGCATAACTCAGTAATGTGGATGCACTTAAAACTTGACGGTCGCAGACACGGAACACCAATAATGTAGTAAAACTCGGCATACTACTATTACTATTATTATTATTATTATTATTACTATTATTATTGTTAGCTTACCAGGAAGGATGAGGCTTAGAAAATTACTTGCTGCAACTACCACTTCTCAAAGGAGGAAGTTCTCGTTTTGTCTCTCTGTGGAGGGGCATAACAGCAGCTTGCCCAGAAGTTTTTTTGCTGTATTACTGTTCAATCATGGGTTGCTCGCAATCAGGTTCAACTAATTGATCTGCAGGGTTATTACCTTTCATACTAATGGTACTTTGGGTCTTGTTAAGAATGATGCATCTATTCTGTTTGCTGTGCATTAATGAGAGTTAGTAGAAATTGCCATCAAGCAAGTCTTGTTGCAGGGTCTGTCTTCCATGGTGGCAGCATCTATACCTTCAACAAGGAGTCATTATTACCCAAATTGGTCTCGTTGCTAAAGTGGGTCCTGCAGTGCAGGTCATCTGGTAGTTCCATGTGTGATACTTTGATTTATAATTCTGACGATTCCGACTGCCTTAGCTCTCAGTAGAGTCAGTGGCAAACGAGTTTTTCTTCTAGCACAAGACCAGGTCCTGAGCATAATCAGCTTTAGTGGCAGGAACATATTCAGGTTTGGATAGTCCAGGTCCTTGTAAATAAGGGCTCTGTACAGTAAAACCGTAGGTCCCATTCTCTCTATGAAAACTTACGCAATCCCCTGATCAATCCCTCTCGAGCATCACCTGAGGTCACTCTGGCTTTCATCGTGAGGGGCAGTGGCAAGGGAGCAAAATACTTCCCAGGCTCCCAGGTAAGAAGAAAAGTCCTCTTCAATCCATCAAGGGTCTAACCTAGTAAATATAAAAGTATTTCATTTAACAAATACCTTGTGGTAAAGACCATTTATGGTGTGTCGATTATAGATCTTAATATTTTTGTTAATTTTAAAATAGCTGAGGTATTTCAACGTGATCAAGCTGAAGTAATATGTGCCCAATCCTATGTGGTGCTTCCATTACCAGGTTTATGGGCATGGGATCCCGTTGTAGGACAATGACAACCAAGAGTGTGTGCCAAGTGTGGTACAACAGGTTATTAAGATGACTACTGTGCAGGTCGAGTATGCTGTTATGTTCATGATGTTTCTACAAAGCAAGGTAACAGGTACAGATTTGAAAAAGAAGAATTGGTAATTAGGGACAAGGTGAAAGTTAGCTTTCCAGAGTCAAAGCAATGTGCCCATGTGCTGTTCGCACAGTTCTTTCACCTCTCACACTGTCACTACAGTTCAACCCCAGTCCTCAAAGGAAGATCCAAATATAGAATTGCATCTGGTGAGTTGTATCATCAGAAGCGAAGTAGGAGTGAGGGGTCTATTGAAGAGACTCCTCCCAAAGTAAGGTCTTTGGAGCCATCAGGGAAGGCTTCAGAGATCTCAGTGGTGACAGCTTCAGCTGCCACTACATCCGCAAGGGCCTCCACTCCCAGACAGAATGCCCCTGAACCACATGCTCAGGTCCACCCTTTGCTCAGGTAAAGGAATCCTGAGGCAATTCCAATTCCAAGACCCTGGTAAGGGAAAAGTCTAGAGGTGTTGGGCAGGCCTTAACCACAGTTGCTGCCAAACACCTTATAAAATCCAATGGTACTGTCAGGGAATGCATGCGACATAGGAGGAATACAACTTACAACTTAATATAACCCAGTTTGTGATTGCCTACAAGAGAGTTATGACCAGGGAAAATCGTC
>NW_020869260.1:468063-470563 GCF_003789085.1 Penaeus vannamei | reverse complement strand
CGTCTCAGATTCACAAATTGTTAACAAGGACGGGAATTCAGTGTCATTCATGCAGAGCCATCCGAATTCTTATAGCAGTTATGATCAAGTATCTAATCAGCAACTTGTACCACAACCCGAAGTACAGCCAATGTATGCTTCTACGGTGTCTGAAGGCTCTGATATTGATTATCTAATTGTTATACCAACTGGAGTAGGAACAGAGCTGGTTGAGAATCCTACTGATATCCCAAATAATCAATTTAATCAATATAATGATACAAATTTCTACAATGAACATATGCAACGAGGAATTAAGCAAAGTCCTGACGTCTCAGATTCACAAATTGTTAACAAGGACGGGAATTCAGTGTCATTCATGCAGAGCCATCCGAATTCTTATAGCAGTTATGATCAAGTATCTAATCAGCAACTTGTACCACAACCCGAAGTACAGCCAATGTATGCTTCTACGATGTCTGAAGACTCTGATATTGATTATCTATTTGTTATACCAACTGCTGCTCGGGAGGCTAATGATTCTGAAGTATGCCGCGAATCAGACCAACACTGTATAAATAGTGATGCAATCAATGCACATAATCTGAATCTACCACAACCAGAAGGACGGCATATCTCTAAAACTAAGTATTCACTACATGGTGGACACTTAATTTCTAGCAGTGAAACATTGGACAAGTTACTCAGTTCTACTTTCCCAGAAGAAAGTGATACCTTTTTGGAAAATGAGCTATGGGTTAAGCTAAAACAACCTAACGAAGGTCTTAAACAATTCCTACATAAGAATTGGCCTGAAATCTTAAGTCGCTTGCCCAATCCCCGCCCAAAGAAAAAAGGTAAATATGACTGGCAAGAAAAGGAACCTGAGAATTTGAAGAGATGGCTGAATGTTATCAAGGCAAAGTATTCCCGTGTTATGAAAACGCCAGTCGAAATCCCGACCACTGTAAAGGAAGGCAGAGTATGGCAGGAAATATTTACAGCCCAATGTGAACAAACCCAATAACCAACATCTGCCAGACCAAGCCTCAAGTGCTTTGCAATTTGATGGACCCAGAAAAAACAAAACAGTAGAATGCGAATTTGAAAGCATAAGATTGGTCCAACTGGAAGCTCAAGACCAACATTATGCTCTGTTGACAGAATAGATTAAAGAAAAGGCTAATAACTAACTAATGATATGAGCTTCAGTCACCACATTGAGCTGGCAGTCAATAAAGGAATTATGAGTGGATGGATGATGAGACCTTTTTAGACGAGATTCAGAACACATACTGCCACAATAGAAAACACTAGTAATTCCAAGATTTCAATATCAGTGTCAAGTATGGAATTCATGGTTTATAACGCATACTATTGCTAGAACAAATTCACTCGGAAATTAAATGTTGGGAACGACATAAACAACGGAAAGATACTTCATGTCATGTGTATATATCATTGAAAACTTCATCAAAACCGAGAGAAGTAGAATAATTTAGTTTAATTCCATTTGTTACAATGGTTATTCTTGGAGTGACCGGCTGTGTTTCCCTGTAAGAGATGACCGGGGTAACCATCCACTGGTAGCGAAGAATCTGATAACGGTTCAGCAAAATCTTTAGACAAGAATGCTACCACTGCACCACAATGAATCATTGTAACACCATATAAAAAAAAGAATGTAACATTGAGGGATAACTGCTCAAGATTCCCTATTAAGAAAAATCTGTGATCAAAGTTTTTGTAATTCATGGGCTAAGTCTACTGAATTCGGTACCAGATGGAACGTTATAACTGGTAGTGAGATTTCAATTCATTAAGTCCAGTTCTTCGTAATTGAAAGATGAGTGGTCTTCCAGAATGGTATATTTAGTTTTTTATTATTAATTTTCTCATTATTGTAAGCCTTCCCTTAAATGTTTATGATACCACCTAATACCAAATGGTGGCAATACTTTTAGGTACTGATAATATACTTATATTTGTATGCACATTTTCCATTTGATTTTGCACTGTGTCTAAATAATAAAGAAAATATAACCTTTAATGAAGCCTTACTTATTCTGCCCACATCTGTACTAATTATTCACAGACAAAAACAAAGGTGTATGTTGATTTGCATCAGGAACAACGAAGGGAAGGGCAAGAAAACACACGAATATGCATATTCGTGTGTTTTCTTGCCCTTCCCTTCGTTGTTCCTGTTGCAATCTGTTCACCATGAATTCCACACAAATTGATTTGCATTCAACTATATGGTTAGGTTAGATTGATCGTGAACAGCCTAGTCTGTAGGTGGACAGGGTAGTGTGTGAGAGATAGTGCGAAAATGTATGGGAAAGAGAGTACATGTGTATGAGAAAGTTTTTTATTATTATTACAAGAGGCATCTTTATATACACTGTGTGGAATATAAAGTGAGTTGTTTCACGATTACCCGATATAATGTGTGAATAACACACGCTCGTTCATTCATTCTCTCGATCTCCAACACAGAGGCGGGTCTTCCATGGTGGCA
>NW_020869260.1:448063-455563 GCF_003789085.1 Penaeus vannamei | reverse complement strand
AGACAAAGGTGGAAGGGGGAAGAGAGATAGACTACAGTACTGCTCTCAGTCTTATCTTATCTTGTTTATTTACAGCATGTGTTGAATTTCTTAGCCAAACCGTGTTGCACAGCATCAGGTTAACTGTTAACAGGTAAAGCAGGTTAACTATGTCAGCCCAGACTTAGCTGACTGTTTCAGACAATCTTTTCCTATTCTAACTCCATTCCCTGGACACTTGTAAAATCAAAATTATTAAAAATTCTTAAAAAAAAAACCTTTGTTCAAAATGCAGACAACTGCTGCAGTATCTGACCGTTCTGGAACACTCTACGACGAAACTCCCAAAGTCTTTGAGAAGAAGAGAGCAACAGTTAGTCCTTACAATAAAATCTATCCCCGATTTAACTTTCTAATCCCCCCCCCCCCTGTGCTCTCTCTGTCTGAAGGCCGAAGACAAATCTTTCTCTTCGTACCTCCTCAGAAACTGCACAGTGCAACGTTCCTCGGGCCAGGTGAGGAGTGAAGAGCAACGCATTTTACAGGCTGGCGCTCAGTGTGTTCTACCTCCTACCAAGCAACATACTGTATCCACAAACCTGTAACTAACTCCATAAGACTCTGTTTACTCCCCTACAAGATCTGGCCTGCCCCCCCCCCCCCCCCGCCACTCTCCCCAAGAACTAGTAAGATAGCTTTTCTATATTTGTGTGTTTTTTTAAGCCTAAATTATGCCTATATAGCTTTGGTTATAGAAAATGAATGTCGAAGTGACGCGCACTACTTGTATCCGTGCCAACCAGTGTGTTTGCTCTCGTTCACTGGTCGCCGTTGACCAATCGATAGAATGTAATGCCTGCATTTTCCTCCTCTGGAAATCATTTCACAATTTATAAAAGTATTTAGAATGATGGATAGCTAGACATGGGGGAGGTTAAGATTTTTTTTTTTTTTTTTTTTTTTTTTTTTTTTTTTTTTTGCTTATGGTGTATCTACACACACACACACACACACACACACACACACACACACACACACACACATTATTACTTATTCAATGGATGATGAGTATAAGCTTGTTTGTAATTATGATTATATATATATATATATATATATATATATATATATATATATATATATATATATATTATATATGTATATATATATATATATATATATATATGTATATATTATATATTATATATATATATATATATATATATATATATATATATATATATATATATAATATATATATATATATATATATATATATATATATATATATATGTATATATATATATATATATATATATATATATATATATATATATATATATATATATATATATATATATATATATATATATATATATATATATATATATATATAGGTAAGTTTATCATGTAACATTAATTTCTTGCCACGTTTGATTTGAATAAATAGAATATGAAAACCGTGTTTAACCCTAACCTATCGAAACGCACACACACAAACGCACACACAGACATACACAGAGATACTTACATACTATATATATATATATATATATATATATATATATATATATATATATATATATATATATATATATATATATATATATATATATATATATATATATATATATATATATATATATATATATATATATATATATATATGTGTGTGTGTGTGTGTGTGTGTGTGTGTGTGTGTGTGTGTGTGTGTGTACATGTACATATATATATATATATATATATATATATATATATATATATATATATATATATATATATATATATATATATATATATATGCTTATATGTGTGTGGGTGTGCGCGCGCGTGTGTGTATTTATTAATACTAGAATTAGTGGTGCTTTTATGAGTGAGATCGTTTTGTTTGATTATTAAATGTTACTTTTATAATGCATTCTTTCTGCATCAAACCTTTCTGAATAAAATAGAATTAACTGAATCCACTTTATATCTTCACTTACCCCAATGTCACTGCTGAACCTGTGTGATTGTCAATGGCCTATGTTCTCCATGTCACAATAGGCCTACTTTCCTTTAGCCACGAGTTGCAGTGCTGTATCCTGGGTGGAAGACGGCGTTCAAACCTCCGCAGTACCACGTTCTTCCCCCACTGAACCGAGCACAAGTGTTTAGAAAAGTGAGCCACAGTGGAAGTATCAATATCCTTGACGCCATACCACTTGGCAGCACCATCGCGCCACGCTAGCAAATTCAACGACGCTTTCAACACGACTGAAAAATCGGGAAAGAGATGAGAACTGTTATCGCCATAACTACCCCCTCAAGGTCATCAACAGAACTTGATCATTGCTGCGAACTTAACAACGGAACTTTATCCCTGTTCCAAATGTGAGTTCAAACGGCCGACATACACATAGAACACTAAGTTTGGCATCCACGTCACTAGTGCCATGACTCGTATTTATAGAATTAGCTTAAACACGACTGAAAGCATAGACTCGTTTCTTTCTTTCTACATTATGAGAGAAAAACGTAGTGGACAATGTGTCTAAATAAAAAATTTCTTTAGAATCATAGCAAGTAAATAAAATATGTGAAATAGAATTTTAAAATGTGGCATTGCTTCTCAATATACGTTAGAAGCATGACAGAGAGGCATTATCTGTAGCACACAGATACTGTTATCAAGTAGAGAAGCTGGAGTGCAGTGGAGAGGGGGAGACAGACAGAGACAGACACAGATACATAGTTAGATGTATAAAGAGAGGGAGAGAGGCAAACAGATACATATTTAGATAGAGAGATAGACATATAGATAGAAAGTGAGTGGGAAGAGAGAAAGAGCGCGGGAGAGTTAAATTAAACTCATTGAGATTTACTTTACTACATTCATCTTAATTGTTATTCTTGGTATAAAAGAGCTGTTTGTTTAGCTTGCTTCTAAAATACTCACTACATGCAACGAATGGATAACTACTGCACCACAGAGAGAGGGGGGAGAGGAGAGAGGGGAGGGAGAGAGAGGGAAGAGAGAGAAAAAGAGGGAGAGAGAGAGAGATAGAGAGAGGGGGAGGGAGGGAGGGAGGGAGAGACAGATAGACAGACAGAGGGAGAGGGAGGGAGAGGGGAATAGAGCGACAGGGAGCGAGAAGGGGCAGGAGGTGGTCTTGACAGCGCGACGACGGGGCTGGTTCAGCCTGGGTCAGCCTGGGTCAAGATTTATGGGCACCTGTCAGACGCACCCAAGGTCTATATGAGTATAGACCTTGGACTAACCCAAGCCACATGGATCCTTGCTTGGCTTGTGATTCGAGTATTGCACGATAGTAGGCGCAATTTTGAGAGATAAGATAACTACAACAAATATGTTTATACGCCCACCGCAGAGAGGGAGAGAGCGAGACAGACAGGCAGCAGACAGAAGGACAGATGGATAGATATATAGACAGATAGATATATGGATAGATAAATAGATAGATAGACAGGTAAAGAGGGAGGGGAAGAGACAGAGACAGACTGATAAACAGACAGATAGCTACATAGAAAGAGAGAAAGAAAGAGAGAGAGGGAGGGAGGGAGAGAGAGAAAGAAAGTGACAAACAGACCTTCCACCTTCTCTCTCTCTCTCTCTCTCTCTCTCTCTCTCTCTCTCTCTCTCTCTCTCTCTCTCTCTCTCTCTCTCTCTCTCTCTCTCTCTCTCTCTCTCTCTTTCTCTCTCTTTTTCTCTCATGTAATTTCTCGTTACCATAGCGTGAAGACATGTACCGTGACCTCGACCTGTCCTTAAAGAATTCGTGTTACCTTGACAATTAAGGTTTTCACAGACCTGCCGACTACATATTGCACCATTGCATGATGATGTTCACACAATCAGTAAGCCTGAATGTTCAGTGGGCCAATACATATACAGTGAAAATAATAAATACGTAAGCTCACAGATGTGCTGCGAGGGCGCCGTGTAGGCGGCCACAGTGTGTAGTTGTGTATTTAGACAGGAAAGTCCTGTCTGGCCCAGAGTGTTCGGGGAACGCCCAGGCCCACACACGGAACACTGACCAGCCAATGGAACTGAAGGCATCTGTGAAGAGGATATCGGTGGCCACAGGAATGAGCAAAGAAAAAGCCAAGAGGCCTCTGTGGAAATCGCGTCACCTGGACACCTGTGCTTGACTCAAAGCTTCGAAAATCACGTCACCTGGACACCTGTGCTAGACTCAAAGCTTCGCACATACGGCAGTCAATATCGCTGGGCTTCCCAGGACCTAAAGTGGAATCTTATAACAAGATAAAGGGGTCAATTGAACTTAAAATCGGGAGAAACAATGTTTATGTAAAATGCAAGAACGAACAATATCTTGCCCATAGAACAACTACCGGGACAGGTGGTTAATTCTGGAAAAAGCCAAGGTTTTAGGAAAAGAAAATGTACAAATGTCATTGTGTTCGGTGACCCAAGGAAAATCGAAATAGGAAAAATGGCACCGTGCAATGAATGCATCATGCATGCCAGGTACATGAAAGTAAAAGAACTAATGACCCAGACAGTCCTCATGGCGCATGAAAGGCAGGTAGTCCCCAAAACTATTAAACTGGCTGAGGGTTTGGTACATTGTCCATAATAAAAGAAGTATCATTAATTCTTTAGATTACTCACCTCATTATAATAAAAATATTAAGAATATATAAAAAGATAACAGAAAGAATCATTTGAAAGAAAAGCAAAGAGAGAAAGAAGCCATTATGGGCCGTACATTAAAAACATTCGAACGGCGGCGGTCGAACGGCGGCTCGAATCCTTACTCTGAAAGCAAGGCAACGCCAGGGACCGCCACCGCCACTGCTGCGTTCGGCCGCCACGCGAAATGCTGACTCCGACAATGACCGCTACTATCTAGCGAATCAAAAATGAAATTGGCGCGAAATGTGATGCATGTTGACTTTTTCGTCTAGGCTATCACTTCAAATACCAATAAAAAATATTAACCTACAGCTTATCTTATAGAAAAAAAGTGCATTCACATGCACTTATACCTTAATACTGCCACACATATTCATAATCTTTCTAACATATACAAGCAGGCATGTACACATACACAGTATTTATAATGCCTGCTTTATCCCCTTAATCCTTCTCACCTGCCAATTTTACCCTTTCCCTCTCATTGTAATTTTAATTGTTAATAGTATTACTATTTACGTGTTCATTTGTAGGAATATTAACCCATTGTTAAGGAACCATGTTTATGTGAAAATTGTCACAAATTAATCTTCTCTGACACATATCAAATGCCTTCTCACAATCAAATTCATGATTCTTCAGTGAGTTGCATCATATCTTAGTTCAGAACCTCTAGTAGGGTTGCTTACATTAGAAATGAGATATGAGGGCGTACATAAATATTTTCAAGCAAACATTCTATATACTGAGTTTGCTCTAATTCTGTGCTGCAGTCAATGTTTACCAAAAATCTGCAGTTTCACAGATGTCATGTAAATGCACCACATATAATTCTAAAATAGGATCATATACACGCTGTGTCTCTAAAATGCCAATTTCCCCTGATACACCTAGGAAACTCAGTAATACCCTGACATTTTTAACCTCATGTTTGCATGGCTGTGCTGTCAGGAAGGAGAACTATCGTTGGAAAGTGCTTGCATCTTACTGTAATATTTCCTTGAAACATATATTCACAAACTCCTGGGATCAAGATTATCTGCTAATTTCAATTGCAGTCCACATGTAGCCATTCACCTCAATGTAATAGGAATGGAACACCTATAAGTATTAAAGTAATATCAAAGTTATGTGTATGCCCATACATAAATATGTACATTTGTATATATATATATATATATATATATATATATATATATATATATATATATATATATATATGCACACACACACACACATATAGACTAATAGACATATGTGTGGATATACATACAATATATATATATACATACATACATACATACATACATATATATATATATATATATATATATATATATATATATATATATATATGTATATAGTGTTTGTGTATGCACACACACACATATGTAAATATATATACATATATAAAATATATATATATATATATATAATATATATATATGTTGTGTGTGTGTGTGTGTGTTGTGTGTGTGTGTGTATGTGTGTGTGTGTGTCTGTGTGTATGTATATATATATATATGTATATATATATGTAATATATATATATATATATTTATACACACACACACACACACACACACACACACACACACACACACACACATATATATACACACTATCACACACACACACACACACCACACACACACACACACACACACATATATATATATATATATATATATATATATATATATATATATATATATATATATATATATATCGTGTGTGTGTGTATACACACACATGCATACAATGCAAGTCATAAGCTAAGTAATATTTCGGCTATGCCAAGACTAGAAAAATGCGAAATATTTGTTATTCATACATATGATCATCATGTTTTTAATACTATGTAATGCACATTAAAGATTCTACAAAATGCATTTGCTTCATGTTCAACAGATTATTAAGTAAAAACGTTGAAATAAGGCGACCAAAGTGAGGCGAGAAGTGTTGGGATAGATTCTAACATACGCAGTAAAGTCTTCTCAAAATATTTCGATTGTAATATAATTACTAAATGATCATAAAAACAATATCCAAATTGTCTGTGTCGTTTTTCCTATTATGAAATAAATAATCGTTGAGTGTAGGCTCAACAGTATAGAAGAACACTGTCGAACGCCACCATGAAAGACACATTCACGCTGGCGCTCCACCGCCACTCAGGTTCCAATAATATAACGCCAGTTCAGGGCGTCGGAACTCCAGGTGTTCGAAGTTCGGGATTTTAAAGTATGAAACTGGTCCACCGCCACCGGTAGACTTTTAAAGTACGGCCCTATATCTATTTATTCTAAAATGCCCCAATAAACAAGATGTCTCCCTCGTTATAAAGTAAAACCATTCCTGGGTCTAGCTATGGTTTTCCCCGATAGGCCACGACCCTCAACCAAAGACAAAATATCTTAAAAAAAAGAATGTAAAAAGCAAAAATAAAAAGGCAAGTACGCAACACTGTAAAAAAAAAAAAAAAAAAAAGAGAGAGAGAGGGGGGGGAGCTCATGGGGTGCCGTGTGTCTTTTCTTTTCTTTTTCTTTCTTACTTTGTTGGATTTCTTGGCGTGACGCAGTATCAAGTGGCCAAAGTCATTAAGACAATGGATTCTAATCATTGTTTCAATCTAGATAGGGTCATCAAGTTACTGATGAATTTTACGTGATCTGATATTTTTTATTCGAAAATAGTTTTGTTTATGTCTGATATTGTTATTTTTATGGCAATTTATTAAAATGTGTTTGATTGTGAGGTACAGTGTGCAACAGGAACGCTGTGGCTGAGGTTTCTTTCCAGCAAATGGGATGAGGTTGTGTCTTGTAGAGTTGACCTCAAGTCGAGCCAGCACTACCGCC
>NW_020869260.1:373063-440563 GCF_003789085.1 Penaeus vannamei | reverse complement strand
TACTCCCGTGAGCTGGGCTTAATTATCAGAAGTGCATATATGTTTATTTTATTTTATTTATTAACTTCATTTGTGCGTATGTGCACCTGTGGCAGACATATTTATTCCCGCACATGCTCTAAGTACTCCGCATATGCTCATTCCCACGCATATGCATATGCAAGCATACACCTTTATTCTTGTACCTATGCTTATGGATATGGATACTTATTCTTACGTTATAAATAACTACATACATGTCCATCATAGTCTGACCTAGTCATATGTTCACATCGCCTGTCCCTTTATGCGCTTGTTATATGTTACTGATAAGTGAGTGAGTATACATGAGTGTATACTCACCCGTGTATATGTAAACACCCCTTTTTGCATACCTCGCAAACCTACATATCACTATACATACGCATGTATCTATCCCTGCATGTGCTCACGCATCCGTGTATGAGCACATACATTTGCAGCATACACTAGTGTCCCCCCCCCTGTATGTATGTGTATATATCTGTACTTGCTTTACATATAACTACCTCTACGTACATACATACGTACATACATACATACATACAGATACTTAATTATTTATCCACCTTCCTACATCCTGCACACACCTATATACGTATACCTATACATATACACATATAAATACCTACATATGTCTACCTATACATTCACCCACGCATACACATATACACGCACATTATATATACCTATATATACATGCTTATATACACATGTATATGTACACATTCATACATGAATATATACACCATATGTACAAATTTGCATATTTACGCCTTTAAACCCATGTATGCCCTCATGTATAAGCACGAAACATACCCATACATAATGTACTTTATTACAAAGCTATATGGAAGCTTATAGCCTTATGTATATATATATATATATATATATATATATATATATATATATATATATATATATATAAATATATATGTATATATATATATATATATATATATATATATATATATATATATATATATATATATATATATATATATATATATATATATATATATATATATATATATATATATATATATTGAAAAAGGGAGATGATGATGAAATTTGAGGTTTCACATGGCGCTATATTTATTTGGACCAGGGAATCGATGGAAGAGAGATCTGTACTGACTTTGTGGATGAGCTGGAATCTTGTGGTAAAGGGCCTAATGACATCATTACTATCGTAACCAGCTCCGCCGTCAGACGTAGCCCCCTCCCCCCCCCCACCCCCACTTCATCAATCAACTTGTCACCGATCCCACTGCAACCTCTCGTCGCGGCGAAACATTTTATATATTTTACACGAATATTAAAGTTACCCCTAAAATTTAGAGTATGGAGTATTGTTTAAAGAAAATGTCGCTAATGGGGGACTATTTTAATTTCGGGGGATTCGTTTTAAACCCATCTTTTATCTATTTTATTTTCTCAATGCGGTATAGGTTACCAAGAGCGACGCGCGGACTTGGAGGGAAAATAGACAAGGCCATCTCATGGAGCGTAAGAAATAGAAGAAGAAGCAAAAAAAATTAACTTGCAGCGGCCTCATATTTGCCAGTAAATGACGAAAATGTCCGCTGTTTATCACCGCTCAAGGCCACATCACCTTCACACATATAGCCAGATACGTGCTATTAATTTTTTGCTTTGCATGCGACAAACTCCAAAGTAGAATCAATAGTCACTTCTGTTTAAGGGAGGCTTTGGTGTTCATACATGGCGACTCCGCCTCCACCCATTACCCTCTCGATTCTTCCGACAGAGAGGGTAGTTCCTCAGAGAAATTACTTCATCAGATACTTGGTGTGTTTAAATGGGTCTCTTGGAGGAAAATACACACACACACACACACACACACACACACACACACACACACACACACACACACACACACACACACATATATATATATTATATATATATATAATATATATATTATATATATATATATATATATATGTTATGTGGGTCATTGTTACCCCAACATAAATCTTCGTTATTACTTTACTCTAGTAAGTTAATCAAAGGTTATCTCAGATAGTTTCAATAATATTTTTGATCATTAAAACCAGATCAGTATGGCATCATTCTGATTCATCATTCACTATTTCTGGAAACCTTAAAATGAATTAAATTACTCTATTTCACATATATCTCGATATCATTGATATTTTCACTCATATATATCATTATTATTCTTCTTCAAGACATAGGTTCTTATTTAATAGATATTGTATTTCTCGTGTCGATGTACTCCAAGTGATTTAATTAGTATAAGTGTTGTTTCTTTTTGTTTCGTGTACCACTGTGTTCAACCCAACCAGTATCTCTGTGGTGTGGTTCCCTCCTTTGTTCAGTGTCCTATTATGTAGGAATGACAAAATGGGATAATATTAAACACTGTGTGTGAAAAGAACTTATACATTTATTAAGTAATAATACTTACAATTTGACCATAGTTCCTAGGCCCGCCGTCCGCTAACTTCGGGGAAAAGACGAACTGGAATCTACAGCTAACTTCACCCTAATACTAGAATTAATTTCTAGTTAGTTAAGCTAGTTTTCACGGCTAATCACGCCGTTCTTCAAATGAGTTCCAGGAGTCAACACCGATTCACCTTCACTCAATGATGTTTCAACCTGAACTGACTTCAGGAATTTAGACCTAGGGGTACCAGGTCATCTAGACAGAGGCCTGGTTGTTCGGTTTGTATGGATGCTGAGTGGCACTTTGAGAAGGCGACTTGGTATTTTGGCCCTTATCTCGAGCTAAAGTAACCACCAAGATCGTCCACAAGTGTTTCACCTCTAACATAAACACAACCTACAACTACAGCCTCACTACCACCAAACTCTATTTTGTGGTTTTATTCCCTTAGAATTTTATATCATAACTAATCAAGCGTTACGATTTACCAATTAAATGCATTAATAATGGCATAATTAGAGTGTCACTGCTTCTGGCCGATGACATATATATATATATATATATATATATATATATATATATATATATATATATATATATATATATATATATATATAGGACGAGGCTAATAATCTAAGGTCATTTACTATAGTTCTAAGATTTCGACAGTTCCGTTGCTTAATGGATAACGTTGATTGTGTTTTATGGGTTCTGGAAGTGCTTTGTCAGCCGGTTTTAATTTTCTTTTTCTGGGAGGGAGACGCCTCCTCTCCCGACCTTCCCGAGTACCTCTCACGGGAAGATTTGGAGACGGAAGCCTCCATGTCCTGCGTCTCTCTGCGAGGGAGACGGCTGGCCGAGGGCGACCTTCTCTCTCGAGCAGCTGATCGAGAGCCCGGCGAAGTCCTCACAGGAGTCGCTCGGACGGGGTGTGTGAGATACGGACTGTGATTCGGTATCAGCCTCCTTGAGATGTTTTTGCTGGGTTGGTTCAGCCATTTGATCGACCAATTTAGGCAGATGATAAACTTTAATGTTTATTTTTTTGACAGTTAAGTTCAGCAATTGCTTTATCTTTAGCTGCAAGCTGTTGACTGACATTAGTTGCACTAGGAGTGATGTTAATTACTCCTGAAGTATAGGAAGTATTAGGTTTGTCAAACTTTCGACTTTCCTATTCATGTTTTATTTTTCTTATATGCTAATGTTTCTGTCTCCTTCAGGCTACTGCACACAGCGGAACCTGATTGAGGTCCACTATTAGCACATGTAGTACATGTACTGGTGTCGTGAGCCTGAGCACATTTACGGTAAGTGAATTTATTCGAGTCTTTGTCAGTATAGCATAATGAGGTGTGTTCGAATTTTTGGGCAACTATTACAATGCATTGTTTTTTTAATGTGAGTTCTTAATTGAACACGTTCATATCCAACATTGACATATTCAGGGATCGTATTTAAATTAAAGCAAAAGGAAAGAAAACTGTTCAATTTTTGTTCGCACATTCCCGTCATTCTTGGTCATACAATGACCGTCCACTACGGGAAAGATTACTCCATTACAGGTATTTGGGCCGATAGGAATACTTACTTTAACTCGATTATATCATAACTAGGCGAAGGACAGTAATTCGATGCCCTCTCCCGAGCGAATACGGAGCCCACGAGGGAGCTCCGTAGTCTCAGGGAAGTCACATGAAGATAGGAAGGGAAATCAAAATAAGAAATAGTGCACCCAAAGGACGTCCCACACTACTGGGCCTCCCTACCCAGGGGTCTAAAGCCACAAGGGCTGCCCAAAGGTAGAAGAGTGCTGTGGGTCTGAGGTGGGGTTTTGACTACGCCTACTGTTGTCTCGTGTGACCTGCAAGATCAGAGCTCAGAACGTGCAGGCAAAGCAGAGAATTCTGAAAAATCAGATATTTACTCTATATAGTTTTATATAAATCTCGGAAACAACGATACCGGGCGAGACTAGAGGCCCCGGACTTCGGAGAAGCTCTTGAGGCACACTTGTTACTACGTCATGAAAGTGGTCCGAGTCAGTGTCTCATATACGAGTCATGCTGTAGCGTTACATGATAACATAAACCCTCTATCATAGGCGTAGGAAGGTATTTTGAAGTGGGGGGAGGGGCTCAGCTGTAGCTGCCCTCTGCTGCAGGGGTCAGAGTTCTCAGCAACTGGGTAACTAAGGAATTGCACTGTTTGTTTAGAGGGAATGTCCTCCCTTGAAGAGTGGGGAGAGGGGGGAGGGCATAAGATGGCTCCCCCTCCCCCCTCCTCCTCCGCCTTTTCCAACGCCTATGTCTATGTTTTCATCCTGTCAGCTGTAAAGGCGCGCGGGTCCATTTGTATTACTCGAAGAGAAAACGGCAGTTAACATGGAGGAAGTGGCTCAGTTGCCGTTTAACAGCGTATAAGAAGTGGCAGCCTTTAAGTTACTGCTGCTAACATATGAGGAGTGATAGTACGTCTCATTTTGCGCGTCCTTTAACAGCCGTACTTACAAGAAGTTGGCATTCGTCTATAGATATTCACATATATACCATATGACAAAAGTAGACCCCGGAATAACTATCTTTCGATCAATTACTATAGGCTATATAATCACATATTAGCGAATTGTTCGTATGCTATTCCACGCTAATCTGATATATGAATCATAGTTTTTAAGACTTCCAGCGATTCACGGAGCCATTGTTGACAAATTCCGTGACTTGCTAGATTACAAAGACAATTTTCTCAGCAGTAGTCTTAGAAACATAAATTAGCTGTCATAGTGATTGTGTGTGACGCTGTGTGTACTGGCATCGAGATGACATGAGCAGACAGAGAACATAGATATTAGTGATGATAGACAAGCTACTGACACTAACTGAATGCCCTTCGCTGGAAATTAATCACATTAAAGCCGAACTTATTACTATATGTAAAGAAATTGTAAATGTGTCTGCCATTTTCTAAATACCAATGATACTCTTAGTAATCTATTGTATTCCATTCTTAAATAACTATCTACTTATAGTTTTAAAAAAAAGGAGACTTACATATTCTACTTATCGGTTGACATTATAGGAATCTCTACGTTATACTTATCACATGGCGCTTTATCACAAGCCGAAGTGGGCTAGTTGCTTAATTCGGCACATCACAAGCTGGCCAAGTAATCCGAGACAATGAGGGTAAGAGGGGTAAAGACTGGAGAGTAAACTATGAAAATTCGGTCATATGATTTGTGCATGTCTGAGCTGAGACTGGTATGACCATTGCTGCATGTGATGCGTATATAAATACATTAGTATATAAAACACTTAGTCATATATTATTATTATTATTTACTGGCAATAGTCACTTTGCTCTTGACATATCAATAGTAATGAATATGAGAAAAGAAATGATTATAGTATTAATCATCCACAACCTGTCAGAGGCGGAAAAGAAGTCCTTAAACAACTATACCTCTGCATTTTTATTAATCTTTATTTAATATCTATCATCTGCCTTGTTTAATTTGTGTGTTACTTTGCTTTGGTTCAGTGGCTTAGTAGTATCTTTGATCCTTGTGATTGTCACTGAATTTTTACAGATATCAGAGTTTTAGCATGGAATTATTTTCATTTATCTTTGATTATCTCGTTTATTCTCAGAGCTTATAAACGCTTTATGTTGTCCTATATGCTTGCCGAACTCTGTTCTATTCTCCACCTATTGTAACCTCTTGTGTGTCAATGTTATTCAACTCTCTAAGCTCCATTTATAGAGGAGAATAAATGTTGTTTCATTTTATTTACAACTTATATTATTTCTCCTTTCAGCTTTTGATGCTACATTTTGAAGCTTTATATAACAAAAACTTTTTCAATGTATTATGTTGACTTTTAATGGATTCTATCTATATATATACTATCCATAATGTTATTGCATTTTGGATATTATAGTATATTGCATTATTTACTGTCTTATTTTTCTGATATAGGAATCTCCAACGCACATTTGAACACTTAATTGTAAAAATAATAACATAAATTACCAAATAATTACCAACATATATTGTCCAGCCGGCAGTCATTTTTTGAACATCCTTCCAAAAAATTTCCTGTCTAACTGTGAGACATGGTAATACTCCTATTTCATTTATAATCTCAAATTCGACGAGATAGACGCAGTACATCCACATGACATTAATAAATGACACTGGATAATGAACAAAGATTCCATTCGAGGACATTTGCTTTAATTTCTATGTCCTACAGTAAGATCACATTGGGTCTTTAAACTTAAACTTAGCTGGTCTGTTGTATATATAGATGATAGGAAACAAGTATCAGCGATCCTATGTGCTTGTGATACCTTAGATTAGTTAAACAATAGCCTGTAAATAGCTCTTTAATGAGTGCTTGAGAGAACCAAAGACTACTCTGTCTAAGTGAATATGTGCAGTGCGGCAATATATGGTTGCAATTTCTTATAATCCTCGCAGCTAAACTAACTTCAATTGGAAGAAATCTACTTTGGTGTTCTAAGAACCACAATCTGTTGAGAGCGAAGGCGCAGGTTAGATCAAATAAATTGTGAGTCCTTATCCAGCGAATAAGTGTTAATATATAAGTGGGTGATGGCATGTCTTATCCCTGTATTGCACTATAAGAGATATTAATATATCTATAAGCTGACAAAAGCATATTGCCTTTGTAGCATCAGATTGTCCCTAAAGCACCCATATTGTTTCGCTCTCTTTATTGCCGTATAATACGAATACATATGCGATCGAGGATTCTATAATATACGCCGCTCTCTCATCTTTAGCGCGTGTCTAGTGACATTATCCCTTGCAATGCCAACCCTAGCACACTACGCCACTTTGCTACATCCTGTGGGTATTAAAAAACACCGGTCAACGCTATGGCACCACTTTGCATATGTTGCGATGATGCAGTTCTGGTGTGTGCCATGCGATAAACAGTGCTGGCATTGCAGAAGGAGAATGATGCGGCACAAGAGATCGCATTTCTGCTGATAAAAAGAGTTGGTGGGCCACATTTTTTGTGCCATCAACTCCCTCCTCTAAAGTGACTTGAGCAAACTTATGCACAGGTAATGCATTTATAACAAAACCCACATATGGCCTCATATTACTTTTATTACAAAAGTTCATGCTCGTTAATTCTCGATCACTCTACGATTAGAATACTAAGTTAGTCTCTCCCCACTCCCTTATAAAAGTCTTTGCAAAACAAATGTCTATCATATAGGTCTCTGAGATAACTATGATGTGATTAAACTGCTGATATATTATCCACATTAATGAATCATAGATCACAATTGACGGCAGACGCTGAGGTCACTTCCGCTCCTACTCAGCTGCTATTGGCAACACAGATAGGCAATGTAGTACGTGAGTATTGTATTTGGTCAATAGTCCTACATATCGCGATGTGTACAACTATGTTTTACTATCCTTTAGTGCTACAGCGCAGCGAGTTAAAGACTCACTTATATTTCGTCGTGTCCCACTTACATGCATAGTGTGCGATTGTCAGCACGAGTGCATATTAACAAAACAGCTAATGTGCTAACCGCTGATTAATGACTCAAGTATAGTGCATTTGTAAAACTGAAAATAACAGAGTATAAAAAAACACCTACGTATGTGAGTCATGATCCCAAGTGAACATTCTATTTGAGCAGCCTTACGACACCTACCACAAGATATGCTGCATATACCAATGTCAAGTGTGAATATACATAACTCTCCACTAATTTGTCTGTAGCAATATGAAATCAAATAAGGGTATAAGCTCTGTAGTTGAATCTGCAAATATGTCATGCTCTTATTGGATATATTACCACTATAGTGTGGAGTGATAATATATATGTCGTATTTCAAAGATTTACACAGCAACACATTATGTACACCATCACTAGATAGCAACAGACTGGAAGTCCTTAAGCAACAACCGAGAGAAAGTTCATTCAGTGAAGAGTGAGCAAGGTGTGTTTAGTCTATTGGTACAAGCTCTGAGGCGTTAGGACCTAGGCTTTTGGACACTTCAAATCTCGTCCGTCACTCCTCTCAATGATTACTTTGACCCTTACACCTTTCTGCATGTTATTCTCTAGGTTATTCGTCCAATATATATCCAATGAATAGTACAAATATTATATGGTGCCACAGGAAGTGTACCCCCAGAAAATAAACATAGGGCTCTGATATAGGCCAAAAAATCGAGCAACCACCAGGAATCCGCTCCTATTGCTTGTGTGGGCACGCGAGACAACATAGGAGCACACGGGAGAACATACTGCGTGCTGTCCACGGGTAGACCTTACCAGACTTCCCTAGGGAGCGCCAGCTAAGCTCTGGACTGCAGCTACTTTGGGCACAACAAATAGGATCGATGGTGATCCCTTACACAGCTTGACTAGGAGAATAAACACTTAACATCACCCAACTAGCCCATACAAGTGATATCCATCTGAGTGAATCGACCGGCATTTAATCCCTCCCATATCGCATAAATCCGCCAACTAAGAGTATCTCTAAGCAAGCTAAGAAGCCTAAGAGGCTTCTAAGTCTGTGAAGGACCAAGTTTGTTGGATCTGAATTGGTGCAAGTACACACTGGAAAGCTAGGACCAAGGTATTGTAGCCCATGGGAGAGCAGATCAAGCTTAGTATATATGGGCAAGGTTAGAAAGCTCCATGTTGGCAAGTGCTATAATCAGTTCGGCAGTCGTTCGTGCAGTTGTAACGGTCTAGATGAAGGAGATGAATAATCTGTGTAAATGTCCAGCTCGTTGCATCCTCTGATCTTAGAGTATGTTACATCGGCTATCCAGCACCAGCAATCACGACCAACTATACCCTTCGGCTTAGTTACCAGTTGTTATGGGACTATTCAATTGTTAGTTGTCAACTAGGATATGCTGTAGTATGGTGCCTGAAGGTAACCGGCTGCGCAAAGGGGCGGTTTTCCTTGGAAACTGGCTTGGGCCCATTGACAGATAGGTCGCTAGTGTACTTGTGAAGTAGCTACTTACTATAGCTCTGGATCATAGACCTCACTTCAGCACCCTCCTTGGGAGCGACATGAGTCCACCCTTATCCTCCTATGGGTGTTGAAGTTGTGCTCGTAGACAATCCTTGCTTGTATAATGTGTACAGACCGAAGCGAGGCCAGGAAATTTGGGGGATCCCTCAGCCCTCATCTTGCTTGTCAACTGTTCATGAGTCTGGTGGCAATCAGAGCCTAGCCTTATTGAGTGATTCGTCATCTCAATGCAGAGAGTTACAGAGCGAGTCTACTGTAGCAGACCTTACGTGAGACTGCATGAAGACAGTACCAAGCTGCCACAGCAGAATTCACATAAGCGACGCAACTATGACAGCTGGAGTGACGATTTGGTGTGTCTAGCATTCATATGGTCAATCACGTGCCTTCTGGAATCCATCAAGAGGTAGGTGCTTCTATGGATCATTTAGCCCTAGACGACTGGTGACCCAATAATACGTGGCTGAGCGAAGCTCCTCCCAGCAGGCTAATACGGTCCATGCACTTCTCCATTGGGGTGGGGGACTACTTAGGAGATTTGGTGGTGGACTGGAAACGGTCCAACGCCAGACCAGTTGGTTGAAAGCGCGCGCTCCACTTCCACTCCCTCACCTCACTACTTGTATCGCGTGGATGGCATCTACATACAGGCCTCACTAGTACTAGGGACTGCGTAGTGGGCAATTGGAGTCAATTAGATACTAGCAATCCGAGTATTATTTGCAGTCTTTCAGAAAGCCATTGGCGTATCTTCTATGTTTTTCATCCCTCTAGTCTGTTTGTCCACCATAAAAAATTGCCATTGGTGAAAACTTGAGGTCCATTATACTGTGAATGTAGAGTTTATTTTGGCATTTTAGTTTTCTCACTCATAATAGGAATTTTGCCCAATGTTTAGAGATCACCTTTATTTGTTCTCCTATATAAGGACTGTATGGTTCTGTTGTTGTGACATTGGAACATCTTCTGGCTAATGTGTCTGGTGTCGTAGCAGGTAAACGGTGTACCTGCCTTATATAACATGTGGCGAGCTTAAAGGAAGCTGTCCAGGGGTGTAGCACTCAGTCTGGAGGCTGTGCATTGATGTCAGCTGTCCAGTAAAATGCTATACATCGCGATTGCGCAATCGTTTAAATCCATAGAGCATAGACACACAGAGACAGAGTAAATTTGATTCTTCATCACCACTGGCCTTGACACAGCAGAGGCTGATAGGTGGAGGAGGACTCATGTAAGGAACTCTCCTGCATCTCTGCTATGTCAATCTCGTTCACTGTTCCAATCCATCTCTGGCCTGATCTATGGCACCATAAACTGGACCTACGTGCTTGGCTGGCCCTCACTCCTCAGAAAGGGATGAGACACTTATACCCTGATAGGACTTTTTACGGACCAGCTACACCTGTGTGCAGCGACAGAAACGTGTTAGAGCGAATAAAACCGAAGAAGCAAAAGAAGTCTAAAAGAAGCGTCTGCCACCTGATATATGTTAAATAATGATCCTAAACTCTATTGTTCTCTTGAAGATACTCTTCTATGTGAGTAGGCCATATGGTTTACCTGCATGTTGAAAAATGAAGTAATCCTATAAACCTGGCCAATTATCGAGCGATAAAACATAAATCATCCGCTTTGACGATCAGTCAAAAGCACGAGGGACGCAAACGATGCTCCATACAATTTACACGGCCATGTCTTCCTCTTGACCCTTAAGTGATTATAAGTATAATATATTGCCTTCTCGATCTGGTCTTACATTAGGGTCTCTTTGCTCTCACATATATGAAACCACCAGAAAGTACAGAGTCCATGAAACAACCACATCGAACATAGCTGAAAGCAGGTAAGCGTAATTCTATAAAACATAAGTGCTGCGGAGTAAACAATTACATTTATTCCATGAGGTTATTCTATGCGAGGTATTGCTGAGACAACTAATTCACCAGTTCTTCTACCTGCGGTAATTAAAGTGGCAAGTAGCTTCTGAATAGGGAGGTTTGTTGTGTATTTTTTATCTTGTATCAAAGGATATACTTGCTAATGTCTTATGCTGCTATAGAAGCTTATATTATGACAAAATATAAAATAATTATTTATTATCTAACTGACAAAGATAGATAATTCTTTTATGTGGTACCATGTAGTATGATAGTTTAGTACAACTATATCTAATTACTACCATATAATGGCTTACACTAGCGAAAAACTAAACACTGGACTAGAGGTCACTTATAGGTGCAAGATAGATTCAGAATTATATTAAATTCAACTCGCTCCTTTACAGAGTGCAACCAAAAGAGACAGTGATAGTAACAACATTCCAAGGTACCAGGTTGGAGTTGTCAATATTAGAATGGTGGTCGCTTTCAAGACTATCATATTGCGATCAAGAATTTCAGTTGTAAATTTTAAAGATATTAAAAACCTGATTTAGGATTTACAATGATACCCCATTATATGTAGCCTGGATGAGAGTTGTTAGCTAAGAAGAAACAAGTTGTTACCAAACTGATATATACATCTGTGCTCTACTCAGTTGTTCTCATTACTAAATTTGATAGCCAGAGAGTATCTATGGTACAGCCCTGTTAAATAAAATATGGACTCTGCTGAAATACACACTACACACACATTCACCTTTATTCACAAAGGCTTCAGTAGTATCTACATTTTGGAGGCAGTACAATGAGGAGCCACGGTACATCATACTCATTTGTTGAAAAGCGCAAACATCTTTTATGAATATTCTTAAAAATGATCATGGATAATTTACATATAAGCTGTAAAAGTCTTTGCTTGCCTACTGAGAAATATAGAGTAGGCCATTAAGTAGGCAATACTTATCAAGTTGTGTCTAATTAAGTAATGTAAATTCCATGATTCCATATACTTATTTCTCTTTTTGAAAACCCTACCAAAAGTAATCCAATTCCTATATCATCAGATCTATCTGCCCAAGAGTGCTTCATAGAGTGGAAACCGCATTGTCTCCAGGCGTTAAGGTGCGCGCCTGCAACATTTAATGTTTCTGTGATCTTAAGATGTGTAGAGCTTGGGACCTAGTCATAATCCCACCTGCATAGCACCGCATTCTGGGGAGGCGTCGCTGAAAGGAAGTAACTTAAGTGCGACATCAACACTCCGAGATAGACACGAGCAGTGTGGTATGGGCCTCTCCATTTTACTGCTTGAATATTGAACCACTCCGGGTGAGCAATAGAGAGTTTGTGGATCTCCATGATAACTAAACCTCCACCTTGAGTAAGTATACTGTTGGAATGTGGCACAGTTGCAAGGGGATAGCTAACACCGTACCTAGTGAGAGGCCGAGTATTGTTAGGAGCGCGAGGTAAACGCGCTAAGCATTGCCATGCAGGTACGATCATCCCAAAACAAAGCTAGGCCTGGAATGCTCGACCCCTCCCAGCATAATCATTAGAGTTTTGGGGGGGGGTGGCGGGAGTTATTGTCATAACGTGTGGCGCACTACCCTGCCCTTTCTTTGGTTCCATTTTTGTGGTGTCGTGAACACCTGTAGTTGATATGTGTTGTAGAGGCTTTTCTATAATATAAATTATAATCCTGGCAGAGGCAGATTGATCGAAGAACTGCACAAAATTAATCTGTATACCAGGTGACCACAGGATGAGTGCAACGCGTGTGCAAGGCCTGGTGTACAGCAACACGAGAGATAAAGACTAAAGCCATACAAATGGGCCAAGGCAAATGCGAAGACCGCAATCAGTCCTCGCTATCAATGTGCCGGTTGTGCAGGAAGATAACTCAATGAACTGAGTGACTTTTTAAGGTGAACGCCCAGATATGTTAACACTTCTACCAAAAAATCGATGGTCATCGCTGCTTATATATTACTTGTTCACCCTCTCCCAAACCAGAAAAGCATGATGGTTCGGGGTGTAACCTCCTCTCGCACCCACTCTGAGTTGCTTTGCCGAATCCTGAATGGACACAAAAAAGCAACCTGTCATACATTGTAACCATTATTGATCAAATAATTACTTCAATAATTGCTATGAGATTAACTATTTAATGAAGCTTTCACTATCCAATACATGTAAACATGCAGCAGCAATACAGTATTACAAATATGACAAATACTGCCAAAATTATGATTATGCTGGAGGGAATAACGAAGCATTCAGCCCTTAGCTTTTGTTTTTGGATGATGTAGTTTTCATGTATGGTAGCTGGTCTTACCATCGGCTTCATGTGTGCATGTGCAGCATTCCACAGTATTATACAAAGGTAGAAGGTTCCAGTTATCATGGGAGCTCCACAAAAATCCTATTTACCAGTGTATCAATATCCAACAGTAAAATGAGAGGCCATACACATTGCTGTTTTGGTGACCAAAAGTCCTTCAACCTCCACCAGAATGCGGTGCTTTGGATAGAACTTCATGCAAAATAAATGTCTGTGGAGGCAAGCACATGCAGCCTAAGCCTGGCAGATAGACACGTGATTGAGCTCACCAAGTATAAGAAGCAAAATGAAAGGAAATACACATGAACAACTTAAATGCTACAGATCCTTCATCAGAAACAAGGAAAAATTCCCATTTAGATATCCATGACATTTTTAAATCACAGATGTTCAACAAATGAGGATCTACCTGGTCTACTGCCTCCAAATAGACATCTGAAGCCTTGTAAAGAAGTATGTGTATTTCAGCAGAGTACATATTAATTTACAGGGCTGTACCACACTGCTACTTATGAGAAACACTGAGCAGTCTACAAACCCACCATGGTACTGATGTTGTTACTATCACTGTCTCTTTTGTTGCTTTAAAGCGTGAATATTTTCTTGCCATACTACCCAGACCCATTATGAGATGATATTGACTAAAAATATACCAAAAATACACATTTCAAATATAATATATATATATGCATGAGTGCTAACATAGCAAGAATCTTTGATACAAGATAAAAAAAAAAATCAGGATTTTAGGGGAATTGTGATATCCAAAATTATAGATATTGTTCTAGCAGCTGTTTTTGTTTAGGACAGCTAAGAAAGCAAACATACCAAGGGTAGAGGAAGGCATCGATGTTGACATGATCTCCTCTCGCTGTCGGAGTTTCCATGCTAGTTCCTCATTCTCTAGGCTCAGCCGTTTGTTGATGTTGGACTCTCTCTGGTAGGTCTCGATTAAAAGTCTGTGTTCATTGACCAAATGTCTGTAATGCAGGTGGAAGAATAAGCATTATGAAGAAGTAAATGTGTGAGTATTGTTGCTTATATATAGCTATAGAAGTTGATGTCCTTTTCACTGTTATATATATATATGACTTTTAATTAAAAATCATGTGAACAACATGTAAACATTGGCAAAATTACTTTGAAAACTAAAGCAAATTTCTACATTCACAGTCTGATGCAAGATTCCACAAAACATAAAATACGCATTAGCTTTAAACTCTCCTTGCTGTATTCTCTCTTACTGACCTTTCAGACATAGATCTCTTCTCCATTTGTGCCTGGAGATCCTCAGTCTTAGCCTGGAGGGCCTTCGACTTTTCTCTGGCTAATTCCAGGTCATTGGTTAGCCTGTCCATTTCTACCACCTGGCCGCGTAGTTCATGGATCTCGGCATTTCTCATCTCCACCACTGTCTTTAGAGACTCAACCTGTGCATAAAGGCATATGGGTAAAAACTATGCTGCTTTGTCCTGAATTAGAAATAAGATACCTAGAAATAAATGCAAGAAGAGATGAAACACCTAAATATAGAGACAATACAAAAAAATACATATACTAAAAAAATTATCCATAAACAATACTACAGTATATAAGATTATGCTTCTGAATGCAAGAAAAATTAAATTCAGTGCCTCACCTCACTCTTGAGAGAGGAGCACATTTTCCTCAAGGCCAGCAATCTGTGATCAGTATCATTCAGCAGCGTCTCCTCCAGCTTCTTAGATTGCAGCTTCAGGGCTTCCTGTTCCTGGAGTAATCTCTCGTTGGCCATTTCCAGTTCAGACTCCCGGGCACGCCTCGAGGATTCCAGTTCGCGAAGCTGTTGGAAGTTGGATTTGTATTACATGGAGAAATCACAAGAAAGAAAGAAGAAGAAGAGAGGAACTCATTCAATCTCCTTCTCCTTCTCTCTTTTCTCTGTTCATCAATGATGGTTTTTTCTTCAAGACAAGGGGGTATTTCACAACTGCCATGTTACCTTCTGTGTGTGTCGTGTGTTGAGTTCCTGGACAGCACACAGGTGTTTTTCATGTTGAACATCTAGCTTACTGCGCCATTCTGCTTCCATCTGCTCCAGTTCAGCAGAGTGGGCACGACTAAGGTCTTCCCTCTGTGAAAAATAGTGAAAATTAACATCAAGAGAATATATTATGTATATAAATACAGCTATTAAACAATAGATCATATAAAAATGAAGCATTACAAAATCAGACTTTGAGACTTTTTGCAAAGCCATTATAACTGGGGGTAACTATGATTCTTAGAGTGTGAGAATTAACAGCCTGATTCTATAAAGTTTTGCTGCATTACCTGTGCCTGTTGCTCCTCTGCGAACTTGGCCATATCTTTGCGCTGTTTCTCCAGAACTGTTGAAATAATTAGGTTTATATTAGATTATGACGATGGTGATGATAAAAGTAGAAACACAATGACTTCATGTTCGTGCATAAAGAACTGTCAAAATGTGCAGAAAAAACAAGACATAAAAGTCCCACTTTAACATGAGTGGTAAAGATAACTGTGTTTCTATTTTTAAACATGACTTAGGGCTGTATAAATTGCACCAAAGTATCATTTCCAGCACAATATACATTGTACAAAAGCATTTCCATTAGAAAAAAAAGTTTTAATTCATGGACTGACTTATGAATATAATTTGTCAAAGAAAAAAAAATGGTCCACGGAAATTAAAAAATGACTCGGCAGATATTATATGAAAATGCCCAACTCAAAGCTAACATAGCAAGGACATAGGATGCAGACATTTCCTAAAATTGCGAATGACATGTAACTTCCACCCAGAAAATTCAGATAAACTACAACCCCAAAAACAAAGTAACACACAAATTAAACAAATAAAATAAAATAAAACCAGAGATGTAGGACTTCTTTTCCGCCTCTGACAGGTTATTACTATAATCATCATTTCTTTTCTCATATTCATTACTATTGATATTTTGACTGCCGATATTATCATTACCATTATCCCTACTATCATCATTTCTACCATTACCATTTCTTAATTATTCTTGCCATCTTTATTACCATTATTATTATTCACAGTAATAGTATTATTTCATAGTGGTATTTAGAATGGCAATATCGAACATTGGTATTTAGAATGGCAATATTTAACAGTAATAGTAGTATTCAACAGTATTAGTAGTATTTAATAGAATACTAGTATTGAACAGTAATAGTAATATTAATTTAGTAGTAGTATTCAATAGAAAAGTAGTATTTAATAGTAACAATAGTATTAATTTAGTAGTAGTATCTAATAGAATAGCAGTATTGAACAGTAATAGTATTACTTTTTCAATAGTATAATTTAATAGAATAGTAGTATTGGACAGAAAAAGTAATATCAATTTAGCAGCAGTATTTAAGGCCACTGACCCAGATCGAGTTCATGCTGGTGCTGCTTGTTAATCTGCTCGAGGGTCTGTCGGTGCTTCTGTTCCAGCTGCTGCGCCTTCTGCTCATGCTCGCTCGCGCTCTTCTCCGCTGCCTCCTGGAGTCTGCGCACTGCTGCTGTGCTCTCGTCTGCCGGAGGGAAAGGCGGTCAGCTCTCAGGGAATTGGGGGAGGGGAGGGGAGGGGGGTCGTGTCTCATATAAGGGGTAAAGGTTGGTAAATGTGTAGAGTTTTGTGAATGTTGTTAGTTATTAATATATGGAATAAATATGCTGTCAGATATCTTAAAGGGGGTTAACAAGATCAAATATCTGAAGAAAAACAACTAAAAACGAAACGTCATTTACCACATGAAAAAATAGCAAACCCACTATATAAAAGCAAACAAAAAATAAAAAAAATCCACAAAAACAATAATGAAAATAAAAAATAAAAATAAAACACAGAATTCGAAAAAAAACACTAAACCACTGTACTCGTATAACCCAACACGATCAGCGTTAACTCCGGGTTATCTTACCAAGGTTGAGTCTGGCTTCAGTGAGTTGCGCCGTCAGTCTCACCACCTCCGCCTTCAGCCGTGGCGTAGAGAACGGTTCGTACTGGAAAGGGAAAAGGAAATGGTCAATTATCGTAATATAGCCATAGTAGGAACGCCCATTTTAATGCTACTAATATATATACATATGTGGGTCGCGGTCCCCCTATAGCGTCAGATATACAGATGAAATATATACAAAAAAAAAAATATTAATAAATGAAAAAAAAAAAAAAATAGCATCGTGAAGAATAAATCAGTTTATTGTTTACCAAAACGTGGTTATATCTTACCGTAACCCCCCCCCCCAATACTCCAAAATTACGAACCCTTACGAATCCTCCCCGCAATATTCAGGTAACGAATAACAGAAAAAAATGTATACACGAAAAAAGTACCATCTCATCAAATATAATGAAAAAAAACAGACCCTAATTACCACCACCCCCACCACCCCCCAGTGGATCCCCCAGTGGATTGACACTGGGATAAAAATAACCCCAGGCCAATGCGGTTGCCGTCCCATTCCGCTGCAGACAGAGAGAGAGAGAGAGAGAGAGAGGGGGGGGGGTCCTGAATCACGTGTCAGGGAAGGTTTCTTGCCATTCAGGTTTTCTGCTCGGCGTTCGGGGGCCGAGTGGCGTTCGTTTGTCGGCTTTGCTGCTACTATCATTAGTAGTGTTTTAGTTATCATCACCATCGTCGTCGTCGTCATCACCATCCTCATCATTATAATCATCATCCTTATCGCCATCATCATCATTATCGTCGTCATCATCATCATCATCGCCCCAGCCGGCGCGAGTGCATCTCGGCCATCGCGCAGAGAACAGAAGCCATCTCAGAATAGTGTCGTGTAAATAACCCTTCGTCCGCCTGTGAAAATCGACCCTTAAACCAGGGCCAACAAACTCATCCGTCAGGGAAGGGGAGAAAAAAGTTTACAGACACAAACACGCACCTACACAAACATACACACAAATACATGCATAAAGACAGGCAGACACAAAAACATATAGAAGGAGGGGAGAAGATGTAGAAGAAGAAGAAAGAGAAGGAAGAGGAGAAGGAGGAGAAAAAGAAGAAGGAAGAGAAGTAGAAGAAAAAGAGGAAGAGGAGGAGGAGAAGACGAAAAGAAAAAGAAGGAGGAGGAGGAGAAAAAAGGCAAGAAAAACAAACACAGCACACCCTTCGCGAGCCGTAGCCGCTGACCCGCCGCCGAGGAGAGAGAGAGAGGGGCGTCAGGTGTCATCAGGTGATTAGGTTACTGAACCAGCTATGGCAGCACATGGGCTCTAAATCATATCCCCCCCCCCCCCCCGCCTATCCAACACCACAATGGCTGGCTGGTTGACACAGGCCAATGCCATCACCAAGAAAAAAAATGAATGAGGAAAAAAATCTGGCATCTTCGTTCGACATGTTATACCAGGAGTCACAGGGGATGGGGGGTATAAGGGGATAAGCAAAAAGTGAAATGGTGTTGACATCATACAGAGGCTGCGAAAAAAGAGACGGTGAGAAGGGGTCAGTCAAGAAAAAAGGATGGGAAAGGAGAGAGAGAGAGAGAGTGAGTGTCACAGGCACAGAAAGGACACAAAACACTCGCCACCACAACGAAATAAACCGTAATGCTTAAAATCACATCTATTTTGATCGCCCGTGACAAACACGCCCATTCCACCCACTCATAATGCTCCCAAGACGGAAAAAACACCCATATCTCACCCACGCATAACTCCCGGCCCCTTCCACCCACACCCCCAACTTCCCATACAACAACCCGTCACCCCCCCCCCCCCGCCCCCGCCCCCCACGTACACAATCCGTTTTAAGCCCCAGCTCATAAGCTCCACCGAGAGAGGAAGAAAACAAACACGTAACAGCATGTAAAACGAAACACTGCCGCCAAGGAAACGGGATAAAACGTTCTTAGTACGTTTCCACAGTGGCAACGTTTCGTCTTATGCGTGTGTACGAGTTACTGTGTTTGTACCCCCCCCCCCCAAAAAAAAAAAAAAAAAAAAAGTCGCATATTTCGCCGCCATTCGGGAGCTTCCGAGGGCGTCCTCTGAGGGGTAAAGCGACCGCCTGTCTCGGGTTCCTTCCATTAAAGGATCTCGGTTTACTTTTATTTTCGGCCGGCTAATGAGCTCAAAGAGATCGCAATACACGAACGAACACCGCACAAAGGCCAGCCTCGGAATAAACAGGAATGAGCGAGAATGAGCACAAAGGGAGAGCCAGATAATACGTTGAGGTGAAAGTAAATGCGCTGAGACATGTCTACCTAAACATGCTCATGAATGCTCGAAATAATAATTCGCTGAGAATAATTTTCTGTTGGATATGGCAAGGACTTTTATCTATGGCAAACCGACTGTAAATCCTATCATATGCCTCCTCCTACTCCCGCTCAGCCATCAGCCGCACTTAAAAGCGAAATAGGCCTTTGTTCCCTGGCGTAAACCTAATTACAGATCCCGAATCTCATGCCACCCAGAGAGGCCTAGTAAAACAATTAAGCGGGCTAATAAACACTTCCCCGGGCGGCCTAAGTTATGGGTTTCCAAAAGGACACTATGCGGGCGTGGTTCGCGGGCGGAGGAACAGGAACAAGGCATCGCGAGTACGTGCGGTGTTGTGAAATGGCTCGTGACAGGTGGGCGTCGATCCCCCCGCAGGTGTGCATGCCCGCCGGCGGAACACGCGCGCGCCCTTTGAAAATCGCCTGGATAATCGGTGGCGCCCCAGCTCACGTCCTCCGTCCGCGGCGCGTGCAGGAGCGGTTTCCAGGTTTCTCTTGCGATTTCTGGACGACGAAGCGCTGGATGACTTCCGCCCGCATCCCCCTGCGACACTATGGATCAGGACCCCCCCCCCCCCCGCGCCGAAGAAACTTGTTGACGCCTGAGGTGATGGGAAGGTACAAGCGCGCGAGGCCAGGCGATTGACAGGTGATTAGCCCTGGGTAGGTAACGCCCTCCAGCTCTGGCCCTGAGCCTGGCACTCCTCCGCCGTGGCACTCGTGAAAGGCGGCCGCCAGGGACCACCTAAGGTGAGCGACGACTCGGGGAACGCGAACCGACAGGAAGGCCGATAATCCTAATCACTAACACGATCGCTTCGCCTCTAAGGTTCGCAGCTCAGCTCCGCCCTCGAGCGTGGCGATCACCTGCGAGCGACATGAGGGCATCTGACGTGTCCCTGACGGGCATCGACGCCGGGCATAAACTGTCAGTAAGCGGGACCCTTCTCAGCCTCCCCCGCCCCCCCCCCCCCCCTCCGCCCACGAGTCACGAACGAGGACTCCGAAGGCGGGGGAGAGCAGGCAGGGGCGGGGGCGAAGGAGGGATGGCGGGGCCCTGCGTACCCCGTGTAGGAAGGTGGCCAAGGACTCCCAGCAGCATCCTACGGCCTCCTGCGCCTTAATCCCCAGCGCTCCCATAGCCTCACCTGCCGGGCCGCCCTCCTTCCACTCCTTATCTCCCGAGTACATCGAAGGAGTGGGATTTCCCGAGGGACGTCCCATGCAAATTCCGGCCGAAACCCTCGTCCCGCGTGACGCTCCCACAGATACATTTAAGCACACACACACACACACACACACACACACACACACACACACACACACACACACACACACACACACACACACACACACACACACAATAAATAAAAATAAAATATATAAATAAATAAAAACAGTGAGAGAGAGTAAAATTTTTGTCCGTCACTTTTCTTGACATGAAACAGGAACCGTGCAACTACGTCAACGACCAGACCCCAAAATGGCCCAGCCTTCTGCGCTTCTAAATTTACACGACCACGCTTTTGCAGAGTGCGAATGAGGTGCGTCCCAGCGTCCCTGACTCGTCATGAGGGGCGGGTTCAGGGGAGGAAGTCCTGCCGGCGAGGGCTTGCGTTCGCTGGCATCAATTCAACGCCGGATTTGCATAAAACAAACGCCGTTGGGTAATGCGAAACCCAACCTCATTTTGTCCAACCGCAAGATCTGGTTGAAATTACTTTACACTAGTCGGATCGTTAACAAGTTATTTGTGTGCTTATGAATATATGCTTGCACACACACACACACACACACACACACACACACACACACACACACACACACACACACACATTTCCTCAGACTATGTAATTCTTCCTTGACACATTCTTTTTCTTTCATAAAAGAATTCAAACTCTTGCATCAAAATCGGCCGTGTCTGCGATCACATACCGCCCACACTCCTCACACGAAACGACCCCCCTATCCACCCGCTCTCACCCAGCATCCTTTCCCTCACACCTCATAAAGAGATGCTGGAAGGATGCGGGGTCCTGGCCTCTCTCCCACGCAGGATGGGATCCCAGGACTTCGCGCGCCGTCACGCCCTCACCGCCATATGTGGGCTGGCCGGTGCGGGCGGCCTGCCACAGACGCCCATGTTCCCGCGTCGGCCGAGACTCTATCTCAGCAATCACCGGGCGAAGGCAAAAGCAACTCCGGTGTTCTTCGTGAACTTGAACCCCACGTAGCGTGAACGGCGTCACTCGCTCACCTTGACGTGCACACATATGGCGTTTGTTTACATCGCAATAAGCTCATTTCCCTGAGCTCTTGGGGGGGGGGGGATGTCCTTTATATGGAAGGACTTTGACTCTGACCGGAGATCGACGCTGTACTCATTATGGGGGCTTTGTGGGGCCTCCACGCCGATGCCATCGAGGTGTCAGGACCTACGTCAGTCCAATACTTTAGAATGGAGACAACTTAATCCCATGCTCTAAAATATTTGTCCTAAATGCAAGTCAGCCTTTTTGTCTTAGTTGTGTGCGCGCGTTTACAAGTGTGTGCCTGTGCGCCTACACACAAACGAAGCGCAGGAGCAAACACTGTCTTACTCGCCGTGTATCTCCGCAGCGCAACCCGACCGCGATCGCGCCCCGCCCCGACCAGCAGCCAGCATAGGGGCCGCTGCGTTGTTGCTTTGCCATAGCAGTCCATGTTGCGAAGGTGAGTCAGCAGGCGACCCGCGTCCCAGGTGCGCCTCCGAGATAAGGCAAGGTCTCACCTGGGCCGCCGCGGACACGCCCACCTCGCAGACTGCGACTGACGTCCAACCACAGGTGCACTGCCGCCATTCTTTGCCTCTCCTCGTCTTTCTGGCTGTCCGTTCGCATTTTAAATAGGACACATTCATACGGAAGAAATACAAAAACGCGCTTTCCCACAGGCTGTCAAAAATCTCTAGAAAACTCGGACAGAGAAAAGAAAACACTGCACGTCCATCGTCCAGAATATTACGAGCTGCAATATAACGGCGCAATTAAATAATAAAAGATAAAAAATGTGAAGCTACCGCGCGACCGCAAACACACGTACAGTTTCGAAAGGCTTTGTTCAAACGCAACGTTTCCATCTGCAATCTGACAGATGGCGAGGATCTTAATTCCGAGAAATACAGTAGTCCCAATCGCACTAATTCGAATCAAAATGAACGAGATACGAGTTTACAGCATCGCCTTACAAGATTCGTCTCGCAGATGTCACGTTTGCGCCCTCAGAGTACGCCCCCCCCCCCTCCTCCTCTCCCCCGCGCAGAAACCCAAACCACGAGCCCCGATGGTCGACGAGCCTCGCCTATCAACTGCCAATTTGGGCCTTACGGTTTTCTCCTGATCCCGCGGCCCACACCGGAGTGCATGGCGAAGTATTTACACAGATGCGTGCTCCCCCGCCAAACCCACGCTCCGATCGGCGAGGCGACGGTTGCAAGTCTACGCACGGCCGGACTTCCTGCTGGTGCTGTCGGAGTCCCCCCCCCCTTCCTTGTTCTCTTCCTCCGTATCTCATTTGGATGAATATAAACCTATTTGGATAAGTATATACGCAGAGGCTTCAACGGAGGCTGCGCGTCGGTGAACCTCCTGACATTTCTTCTCAACAGCGGAGTTGATCCTCGCACACACACCCGCGCTCACACCAGATTAAAACAGCTTCTACAGTTCAATTAATCTTGCTTATCTCTTTTATCTCTGTCAAAAAATAGCTCAATTGGCAGGGAGGAGATGGAGGAGAGGGATAAGTAGAAGGTAAAAGGAAATAATGAGTAGAAAGAAGAAAATGAGAAAAAATTAAATTAAGAACACGGAGACACAAAAGAGGAAAATATACAAAAGGAAAAGATAAACAAGGAGAAGGATAAGAAGAAAGATAATAAACAGAGGAAAGGAAAGAAAAAGAGAGGAAATAAGACAGATACGAAAGAAAGAAATGAGAAAAGGAAAGATTAAGAAAGGAAAATGAGAATCAGAGAAGAGCAAGAAACGAACTCGCACCCCTCCACCCCCTCCCACCCACCCCTACCCATCACCCGACCACACGAGCCTCCACACGACCCGGGCTTCCCTGCGCCGGTCACTTCCTCCAGTTACCATAGACACGTTGTCGCGGCCACATTTCACTCGTTGGAGAGCCCTTCCCTCCCCATATCACCTTCCCGACGCCGAACCCAGATGTGCGGGCGGTATCTACATCAGCGGAGCAAAGATGATACGAAAAGTCTGGCCCTCCCTCGCCCTCCCCGGCGCGCCAGCCCGCTCGCGTGTCTCCGCCACTGTAAACAAACGCGGACATTTGCTGATCGCTTTCGCCGGTCGAAATAAATCCGCCGAGAATAGCAAAGGGGGGCAAGAGAAAGAGACAAGGGCATAAGAAGTCGGAGAAGAAAAGAGGAGAAACGACTTTTTCAGATTAACTGCCCGTCTGACATCATCGGCGAAACGAGAAGGGCTCCACACAGCTCGTCCCTTTGCACAAGCACAAGGGTTGGGCGTGAAGGCCTTGGGCGGGCACCGAGTCGCCCAGGCAAGGAATGGATTGTCTACTAATTTCGTTATTCTCGTCGTTATTATTGTTAACAGTATCGCGTTTCTCTCTCTCTCTCTCTCTCTCTCTCTCTCTCTCTCTCTCTCTCTCTCTCTCTCTCTCTCTCTCTCTCTCTCTCTCTCTCTCTCTCTCTCTCTCTCTGTGTGTGTGTGTGTGTGTGTGTGTGTGTGTGTGTGTGAGTGCTTTTGCCTGTGCGTGCGCCTATGCGTTCGTATGCCTGTGCAATGGCGTGATCACTGTACAACAACCCCACGAACATTCAGCACATGAGCGCAAAAAAGAGAAAAAATACACATCGTAAGAAACGCCGTAAGATCGTATCATTCTCGCAGTACATCAAACTCAATTCCAAAATTACACGGCCATCCAGAACCGCGCTCATTTCTCCATTAAGCGCCGAGCAAAGGCAACGAGCGCCCTCACGGAGCACCCTCGGCGCCCACGGCAGCGACACCCGAGTGGCGTCCGAATCCCCTGATTGAGCCTCGATCCCTCACGCGGCTCCACAAACAGGCCTGTAAGCCACTTCCTGCCCTCGCTTCGGGTAAACATCGGCGGTCGTGTTGCTTACGCTGAAGTTGGTTCTTTTTCGTCGTTGCAGAAACAATAGGAAATATATATATATATATATATATATATATATATATATATATATATATATATATTTATAATATATATATATAAAGAAAACTATCCATTTCACTATAAGCAACAAGTCCGATGTTTATATATCAATCAATCAATCAATCTCTCTCTCATGTACATATATATAATATATATATATATATATATATATATATATAATATATATATATATTATATATATATAATATCTATATATGTACATAGAGAGAGAGAGAGAGAGAGAGAGAGAGAGAGAGAGAAAATTACAAACGCATCACAGTTACGCACACTTTCAAATTCAAATTCTCAGCCGGGGTCATACGCACATACACACACACAGCCGTGCAACGTTGACCGAGTATCTGGTCAACGGCAGAGGAGTTTAAATCTCGCCCGAACGACCCCGACTACGTAAAGAGCGGTGCCAAGCGTTACTACAACCACAACATACAACATATAACGCACCCTCCGCATAAACTACATTCTGTACAACACATCCCACAACTGTAATCCCCAAAGTAAAAAAAAAAATCCCAACCACGTGTTTTCTTCCCATCAAAACAAAATAAAACATCCAAAAACAAACAAACAAAAACACGAAGGGAAAACGAACCCCTTGTAACTCACGCAAAACACACCAGCACACACACACTGAAAAAAAAAATACGACAAACACAATAAATAACTGGATTACAAAGACTTTCACGATGAGAAAGAGAGAGTCAAGTCGGGTGTAGAATCTCGTAACAGTGTTTTAGCGGCTCATGACTTTGAGGGGGGGGGGGGGGGACAACGTGCTTTCTACGCCACTCGCCCCGGGCTGTGCACCCCCCACCACCACACCTCCCCCGCCCCTCCCCTCCCTCCTCATATCCTACCCCTCCTCACCACCCTCCCTTTCCCCTTTTCTCCTCCCCTCCCCTTTTTCTCCCCCTCCCTCCCATGTGCCCAAGGGAGATCCTACCCCCCCCCCCCTCCGAGTGAGTCGTGAGGAAGAAGACAGAAGAAAGAGAAGAAGGATCAGGGATAAGTAGAGAAAAAGGAAAATCAGCATACAATACGAAGAACAGAAGAGGAGAGCCTTAAAAGAAAGAGGAAGAGGGACACCTCGCCGACCAACGCAAGAATCCCCGTGAGAAGCAACTGGAAAAGGAGCGGGAGAAGCCAGGAAGAAAGGGCCGCTGGTACCAGGCGCATGTTTATCGTATTAAGAAGGTGTTTGTCAAGTGGGCGTTTTAGAAGTACAAACAAACATCTGGGCGAGAGCAGAGGCCACAGGCAACCCACGCGAACAGGAGAAGGAGGAGGAGGAGGAGAAAGAGTGGAGGAGGAGGAGGAAAGAGGTGAAGGAGGAGGAGGAGGAGAAAGAGGTGAAGGAGGAGGAGGAGGAGAAAGAGGTGAAGGAGGAGGAGGAGAGGTGAAGGAGGAGAATCAGGAAGAGGAGAAGAGGAAGAAGAGGTGAAGGAATTAGAGGAGGAGGAGGAAGAGGTGAAGAATTTGGAGGAAAAGAAGAAGGAAGAGGAGGAGGAGGAGGCGACAACGCAACAGCAGCCGCTCGTTCTGCAGGTGTACGTCTACCCCTTCCCCCCCCCTCCCCCTCCCCTCTTCCCCCCCCCCCTTCCCCTTCCCCGAGCATTCCACCCGACGGGAAATATAAATAGAGCTGACACACACGACTCCGCTTTTCCTTAATCATTATCATCACACTTGGGGATCGAGTTACCTTTCCATCCCAACAGCCTACAAGCTCCACTGCATCTCCTACAAAACAACTAGTTTATAACGTAGGTGTGTGTGTGTGTGTGTGTGTGTGTGTGTGTGTGTGTGTGTGTGTGTGTGTGTGTGTGTGTGTGTGTGTGTTGTGTGTGTGTGTGTGTGTGTGCGTGCGTGTGTGTGTGTGTGTGCGTGTGTGTGTGTGTACGTGTGTATGTACGTGCGCGTGTTTGCGTGCGTTCTCTTCGTACCTCACTTCCTCTCCTAACCACGCGTGTGTTTGTCTCCTTTCTTCGGCTCTCTCTCCCCTTCTCCCTTTCCCACTGCAGACTCGAGCCCGCTGTGCCTCCGCGACATGTAAATCCCTGTCACTTGCGGGTCATGGCTCGCGGCGGCCCGGGTTCGTCTGTTTGTTTGGCGGAGTTTCATGCCGGTAAACACTTGTCATGTGGACAGAGGGAGGGAGGAAGAGAGGGAGAGAGAAGGAGGGAGAGGGAGGAAGGGAGCGAGGGAAAGGGAGGGAGAGAGGGAAAGAGAAGGAGGTAGAGAGAGAGAGAGAGAATTAGACATACAGACAGAACAAACAAGAAAGAAAAGAAAGAAAAACTGAACGCACTCACCCATTCGAAAACCACCCCTAAAAAGAATAGAAACCAAACGAAACAGCAACCAAAAAAAAAAACGAAGACAAAACTCAAAACACACCCCTGGAAGTACAAGTCATTCCCAGGCCACGCAAAGGCGCCGTCGCACCGAAATTCTCTCCCTGCTATCTTCCTTTTTTCTTCCTTTCTTTCTTCACACTCCTCCCTCGCTGCATACGCACACGTGTCTACATACAAACCACGTGATCATGACGCACACCACCGAAATATCGTGGGGAAAGGGGGAGGGAGATAGAGATAGGATGAAGGGGAGAGCGTAAAAAAAAAAGGAAAGAAAAAAAGGAGAAAGAAGAAAGAGGGTGTATGAGTGAAGAGATGAAGAGCAGAATGAACAAGACTATGCAAACAGCTGTCAAGAGAAATACGGGCGTTGAGTGCAAGGGGGCGACGTCTGCACGAGGGTCGGAAACAGTATTGAGAAGGATGATGATGAGAAAGGAAGAGGAGGAGGAGAAGAAGAAAAAAGAAGAAGAGGGAGAATGAGGAAAGAGGGAAAGAGGAGGAGGAGAAAGGAGGAAGAAGAAGGGGGGAGAAGAGGGAAGAGGAGGAGAATTAGGTGGAAGAGGATAAGGAGGAGGAGGAAGAAGAAGACAGCATAAGCAAGGAGGAGAAGAGTTGAGAAAGAAAGTAAAGGAGAGAAGGGGAAGGATGCAGGGAGAGTCTAAACAGAAATGAGAAGAGGGAAACATGGGGACATGAATTAATAACTGAGCGCAGGGAAAAATGCAGAAAGAATGAAATAAACAGATGGCGAGACAAGCAAACATACCGATATATACAAATATTCAGTTGCATAGATTGATCAACAGAGAGAGAGAGAGAGAGAGAGAGAGAGAGAGAGAGAGAGAGAGAGAGAGAGAGAGAGAGAGAGAGAGAGAGAGAGAGAGAGAGAGAGAGAGAGAGAGAGAGAGAGAGAGAGAGAGAGAGAGAGAGAGAGAGAGAGAGAGAGAGAGAGGAGAGAGAGAGAGAGAGAGAGAGAGAGAGAGAGAGAGAGAGAGAGCGCGCAAAGCCCACGCACACAAACAGTTCGCAGGGTCAGCAAAAAGCTAAACGTTCCATCAACCTCCCTGAGCATTAGTGACAAGGCGACTCTCCCGCAGGTGATGGACGGTTTCCTGACAGACCCCCCTAAACCTCCCCCCCTCCCCCCCTCCCCCCGCGATTCAAATATAACCCAAATGCTAATTATACCTCCCGAACATCCCTACCTAACACCAGAATGAAACAACAACAAAAGCTAAAAGGCATCGGAGGCTCCCTGGTCGATACAGCAGCGCCCAGAAACCAAGGGAGATCACAACCAGGAAATGTTCATCTAACGAAATCGCTGCACTGAACCCGGCCACACAGCTGGTCGATCCCGTCAGCCCGGGGAATTGTTTGACGTCCGCAGAAGGTAAACAGCGCGTAATGGCAGTCCGCAAAAATATCTACAGCGAATCTACAAGCCACAATAATACCCTCCGATCTCGTATAGACAGATGTATAGCACGTCCTTCGCGTCGCAAGAATGGGAAGGAATGAAACACACACACAAAGGAGTGGAGTGAATGAAGAGGGAGAGGGAGAGGGAGAGGGAGAGAGAGAGGAGAGAGAGAGAGAGAGAGAGAGAGAGAGAGAGAGAGAGAGAGAGAGAGAGAGAGAGAGAGAGAGAGAGAGAGAGAGAGAGAGAGAGAGAGAGAGAGAGAGAGAGAGAGAGAGAGAGAGAGAGAGAGAGAGAGAGAGAGAGAGAGAGAGAGAGAGAGAGTGAGGGAGAGAAAGCGATAAAATAGACACCACAGAGGAAGTGACGAGGGGAAGAGAGTGACAGAGAACTTAGTTATGAGTACCGGGCGGCCCTCAACGACCATCTTCCTGCAGTCTCTCTCTCTCTCTCAGACCCCCACCCCCAGTCCCTCCCCCACCTCCTCTCCCCCCAGCGCAGTCTCACACTAACGGACTTTTACGCCGACCCGCCAACTACGGCCACATTTGTCTCCATCGCTGTTCGGATTAATTGTGCATCGCGCCATAAATAAACCCGGTGATCGCGGGAAACAGCCGCCGCCATTCATTTTCTTGTTCTTATTACGCATGAAATGTTATTATTCCCCGCGGCTTCATGAAATCGTCCTTGGAGAAACGACAGTGTATTTCTTTTTTTAAATCATCATTCTGAAATGGGGTTCTGTAATTGCGCCCTAACTAAATTCACATTTTTCTGTGGTCAGATAATTTAACATTTGCATAAAACCATTGCTTGCAATAATAATTTGGCGAGCGACATAAAAACAGCGCCGGGCGGGGGAGAGCGAGGAAAGGGAAAGAGGGAGAGAGGCGCAGGAGAGAGGAGAGAAGGAGAGAGGGAGAGAAGGAGAGAGGGAGAGAAGGAGAGAGGGAGAGAGAGAGGGAGGAGAGGGAGAGGAGAGGAGAGAGGAGAGAGGAGAGGAGAGAGAGAGAGAGAGAGAGAGAGAGAGAGAGAGAGAGAGAGAGAGAGAGAGAGAGAGAGAGAGAGAGAGAGAGAGAGAGAGAGAGAGAGAGACCGCCCGTGAGAAAAATAAATAAATAAATAAAGACGGCATCCGTTGGAACAGCCCCACACATGTTGAAGTCAGCAACAGCCTTATCCCGCGCCGATCTCGGGATACATTTCGCCGGAGTGCCGCCACGGGTCGCGACTTGCACTGACTTTGACCTTTTAAATTCAAAAGGCCCGAGGCGCGCGTGATTGGCTGACCCCCTCCCCCCCCCCCCCCTCCCCGCCCTCAAGGCGGCGCCAGAAATTGCCCGGCGCGCGCGCGCGCGCGCAAGCAACTGGTTCGGTTAATAGGGCTGACTTTGTCCTTTCTGATCCTTACGACGAGTCGAAATGGAATATCGATTGGATACATCTGCGAGCCGATTTAGCATGCGGATGGGATAATAATAGGACGTCTCTGCGCCCGCGAGGTCCACGCCCGCATCTGTCTCTGTGACGTCACGGCGGGAGGTTTAAATGGCGGCCCGCTGGGGTGCCACGTCGCCTATTAACGGCTTCTTTCGATGAGTTACGCCAGCGCACGCCCAAAATGGCGAGCCGCCGCCCGCGAAGGCCTATAATCAGACGGGTCCGGCGACGGGGGGCCGAGCCGAGCGTCCTTCGAAGCCGGTCGGAACCCAGGAACAAAGCCCGAGTCCTGGCGGCGCGGCGCCCGAGCTCACGAGCCCCGATGCGCCGAATTGGGGCGAGTGGGCGAGGGCGAGCGGGAAGCCATTCGTGCTCGGACTTCACGTGAGTCGGCGAATTCCTAAATCCTCTGCTAACAAATGCATAAATCCAAAACTAGGATATTCCTATCTACCTATCCATCATTCTCTCCCCACTTACCCATCCATCTCTCTATCCATCCATCCATCGCAGCAATAGCAAACCAAAGCACGTAAAACATGAAAAAAATGTAAATGTGCAGGTGTAAGTGTGTCAGTAGGTGAAGCAAGAGCCCCGACGATGCCAATACAGCCTGAGCATTACACTTTGTTATTGTTGATGGGGACGCGAGGTCAGAGGTTGCCTTGGCTGACCCTCCCAACCCACAAAGGCGTGCCCCCTGCCCCCTGCCCCCTCCACCTGCCTGCTCTGATGGCATAGGACTGATATCAAGCAGAGAGAGGGAGAGGAAGGGAGTGGGAGAAGGAGAGAGAGGGGGAAGGGGAGAGGGAGAGAGGAGGGAAGGAGGGAGAGGAGGGAGGAAGAGAAAGAGAGAGAAAAGACATGATCGTAAACAACTCCAACTCTGGAAGCAGTACGAGAGCAGAATAGCAACCACGAACTGGGAGAACTAATGACGACGAGAGAAAAGAGAGCGAGACAAAAAAAAAGAGACTAGAGAACGCGGAAGAAAAACCAGCTTGCTCTCATCAACAGGTGAGCATGCCACCCTCTACCCCCCCCCCCCTACCTCTGCCATCAATCCCTACTCTCTGCCCCCTACCCTGTACCACCCTGCTGCATACGCCTAGCCCTCTACCACCAACCCCGTCCCCTGCCCTCTACTTTTACTCCTTACTCCCGCCCCCTGTCCCTTGCCTTCACTTATGGCACCCTGCCCCTTACCTTCTAGTCTCGCCCTGCCCTTACCTCCTACAGTCTTGCCCTGCCCCCTGCCTTCTACTCTCACCCCTTGCCCCCTGCCTTCTACTCTCACTCCTTGCCCCTTGCACTGTACCTCTTGCCCCTGGCCCCCTACTCACGCCCTCCTCCCTTGCCCAGGCCGCCCTGGCCACATGACCTTGTTAACAGGGAGAGGAGCTGCACGGTTCCCTACCAGGCTATTACTTTCCCATTAGCAGGAAGCCAAAACCATCAGCGCGGAACCACAGGCAGAAATATTAGCGCTGGCTGATGGGCCTCCTGGTGTCTACCTGTCTTCCTGGTATATATCTTTATTCGTTCACTCAATTCATTATTCAAATCAAGCATTTCTCTGCAAAATGGAATATGCTCCGAGAGAAATATATTTAGCGTGGCCCTGCTTGTTCTCCTGGTCTTCCTAGCATATATATGTATTCATTCATCAAAACTACCCATCTATTAGTTTAAAGCTTCATCAGCATTTCCGCAATGAGGTCCAAGAGAAGCATAACAAGCGCAGATCCGTAAGCCTTTCCAGGGCATGGTCAAGCAGGTCCACAAGCTTTCTTCAGGGCATGATCAAGGGTCTCGGGGACGGCGCGAGGGTCGGGTTTCGAGGGGGAGCAGGTCGCGTCATTGAGAAGGACCTCGGCGGTTTATCCTGCGTGTTCGCGATCCGCTGCCTCGCCGCCGCAATCCATCACGGTGACAGAAATACGTTTATTATCCCGGTGAAGAACGACTGTTATTACAGAAATTGCTAAAATATTCGTAATCTAACTTTCCCTTGCGGTAATAGCTCAGTATGATTTCCATTTTTTTTAGCGAATCTCATTATGGTAAGGAAAAAGATTTTTGCCTCCAGCACGTCGCTCCCGGCCGGGGTTTAGAAACTGCTGCAACCGACGCCACACAAAGGAACTGTATTTCCAACTGCAACATGACCAGGCCGAAAATATCAAGCGAAACTGCATTGGGAACTCCACTCCTTCCAGGCCGGATTGTTACAGGCATTTTGCATATTGTCTGTTTGTTTAAAGAAACATGGCACAACCGATGAAACAATTTTATCTCTTATTTTCTCCGCTGCGTGATGAGTGTCTGTCGTCCCAGTATCGCCATCCTTCGGGTACAACAACTGTAATAATGAGAAAGGAAGCTGTCGGGAGGCCATAAATGTACTCTTTTCGTCAGGAGGACAGCACAGAAATCCTTGCTCCAAGAAAACCGAGATCCTCCCTGCCAGCGCTCCTTTCTCCTTTCCAGATCCGGCGATTCCCCGAAAGCGGCGCGCAGAGAGCCCTCATTCCCCTGCTTTTCCCACCGCCGATCGTTCCGTCGGGCCGCGTGGATGGCGGCGGCGAGGGACACGGGGGAGCGGCTATGGGGACAGACAGCTGGCCGTGAATGGGGAGGAAGGCCTGGGAACCTGGTCGCTTTGGAAGGGAACACGTGCGAGGGCGACGCTCCGGGGTGCGCGGGGCCGCTCCTCAGCCGGGTGCAGGGGCCGCCCCCAAGATGCGCGAATGGGGGGGGGGGGTGCCACGTGCAACAGTGTTTGGTTATCTAACACTCGGCCCTTGATAAACAGGAGTGGCCTGGCGTGACCAGATCCGGTCTGGCTTCGCAGGGGAGTTGCCTCCGGCCGACGCAGGTCCCTGCAGCAGCTGCCACGAGGAACTATAAATATGTTTTCGAGAACAGATGTTGCTTCCTTTTTTGCGCCTGGACATTGGTTGTAATATCTCGTTCGGGCGTGATTACAGCGTGGACTGAGGGCATGCTGGCACGCCCGCGAGGCCCGCGGGCGCGCCGGAAAAGAAGAAAGCTGCGCAGGTACTCACGGTGTGGGTGAGATGATGGATGATGACGGACAGCGCCTCGACGCCGCGTCCGGCCTGGTCCCGCTCCGCTCGCGCCGCCTTCACCTCCGCCGCCCGGGCCGCCACCTCGGCCTCCAGGCGCCGCAGCTGCTCTGCATGCGGCACCGGATGCTGCTGGCCCGGCCCACTGCCGCCATGGCCCACGTGCGGCCCGCGCGGTCCGCTGGTAGGTCCACCTGGCCGCGCCGCCTTCACCGGGTCTGCAACAGAGAAAGCTTCATTAAACTCACGCTCAGACAGAGAGAAAATGGCGTTGCAATCCCGCAAAACACCGCCCGCCTCCAGCCGCCTCTCGGCCACGGCGGCCGAGACGACGCCCGTCAGGCGCCCGGCCGCCATTCCTCCCTGCGGGACTCGCGCCGCCAAGACAGGATCGAATCCCTCAGGATGGAAAAGGCAACAAGCAAAGTCATCCTCCTAATGCACGCCGCGATAAGACCGCCAAGGTAAACCTCGTGACGTCACACTCGGCAGGACAAGTTGCCTCAACACACCCGCCCCCGCCCCCCCGACCCCCCCCGGACCCCCGACTCCCTCCGACAAGGCCGTTCGGACTCGCCAGAACCAGTGTCAAGCCCCACGCGCTCCTGGACTTCTTGCTGCACGGATCGACCATCAAACAGAACTCCAAAAATCCCAAAATAACCCATAAAAATTAATACCCGTTATAGCCAGTCCCCTTCAAACAAAAATTCTTTCCCCTTTACCTTAAGAAAAAAGAAAATAGACGCCGATAATATCCCGCACACTGAACTACCGTTTTTTTTTACCTTATCCCGGGCGAGGAATCCGAAGGTTGCTACCACGCCTCACGCACCTCATTTGCACACCAATCCCTCAAAAAAATTGTAAACAAACAAACACGAATATTCGCCATTAAACCTAACCGCTCACATCATTACCGAACAAAATGTCATTCTCTTATCATTAACGGCCGTCGCTGTCATTACCAAAATAAAAGCGGCCGGAAAAAAAGAAAATTAGAAAATGCAGCGAAGTCCATAGCCAACTTTCGCTCCACTTGGCTTATAAACCCGAGAGACCCGAGAGGAGTTTGTTTTCACTTCGCGGCTTATCCTTCGAAGCAAAATACACACTCCTGGAGTAAGACCCGATTTTTTTTTATTATCGTTCTTTATTAATTTCTTTTTTTAGCCCTCGCCTTTTCCCTTCCGGGTCTTTCCGCACAAACAATTTTTCAAAAAAAAATTCTTCTTAAAAACAAGGAGTATTCAAGACATCCGGGACTTGCCTTCCTTCCTTCCCTCCCTCCCTCCTTCTTCTCCCCCTCCCTCCCTCCCCTCCTCCCCCTCCCTCCCTCCTTCTTCTCCCCCTCCCTCCATCCACCCCCCCCCCCATTCCTCAGGCGCCAAATGTCCATCCCTTAAGCAAAGGAACAACGACCTAATTCTCCTTGTCCCGAGGGCACAGATTAGCCCGCGGTGACCCCCGGGGGAAGCTCCACCACATGGCTAAAAGGAGGGGGGGGGGGGGGGAGGGGGATCACACAATGGCGGGAAACTCCGCGAACAGCCAATGCACTCCCTTTCAATTTCTCCTTTTTCTCGCTTTTTATTCATCAACCCCTCTTCCAATCTTTATCAGGTTTTCGTCATTCACGAGTTTTACCCTTTCTACATTCACTATTCGCAATCCTCCCATCCCTCCCGCCATTTACACCTGAATCAAAACAATTTTTTCCCTCACTCACGCTAGAAATTATTGCCCATGAAACATAAGACAGCGTTTTCATATTTCCTTCCATTCATGAGCCGAGAGTGTGAAGGGCGCAGATTCCTCGCCTTCAAGAAAAAGGGAAAAGACGAAGGAAAAAGAAAAAAGGAAAAAGAAAAAAGAAGGAAAAGGGAAAAGGAAGAAGGAAAAAGAAAAAAGGAAAAAGAAAAAAGAAGGAAAAGGGAAAAGGAAGAACGAAAAAAGAAGGAAAAGGGAAAAGGAAGAAAGAAAACGAAGAAAAAGGAAAGCGAAAAAAAAGAAAAGAAAAGGAAGGAGAACAAAAAGGGAAATAGAAAAAAAGGAAAAAGGAAAAAAGGAAAAAACCAAGGGAGAACTTCATTTCAAGACTCGAAAGTAAAAGGAGAGACGAGTAATATGCTTGAGAAAACGGCTTAATTACCTGTACAAATCACTTTACGTGCAATTAGCGGACAACGAAACCGCGCTCATTAAAAAAGTATCTTGGAATATATATTTTATAATAAAGGACCAAACATCAAGAGATTTATTCACGATGAAGAAATCAACAAAGCAAAACATTTATTGCCAGATTCCAACGATACACGAGGAGGAAAGATGGACGAGAGAAAGAAAAGGAAAAAAAAAAGGCGAGAGGCATCCTGGACACGTCACTGGTCTAGGGGAAAAATATCGGAGGGGAAAAAACAGGAAAAAAAACTCTCGTCATGCCAAGCAAACACCAGCATCGCGTGCTTTTACAATAAACACGAAACATAAAACAAAACACTTCATTGTATTAAAAAACAACAAAAAGACGACAGAGGAGAGAGAGAGAGAGAGACATGAGCAGTGGTTGTGAAATGCAGCATTGCAGAGGGAGAGGCGCGACTGCAGGGTGGGCGACGGTGGGTTGTGTGGTGGGGGGGAGAGGGGAGGGAGGCGGGGGAGTGGGATAGGAAGGGGGAGCGAGGAAGGGGAAGGGAGGACGGAAGGAGAGAGGGAAGAGGGAAGGGGGAAGGGGGAAGAGGAGCAGGGGAGAGGGGAAGGGGAGGAGGGGAGAGGAACTTGATTCTCCCCCGAGCCCGTGTCACTCCTGCCGACCAGCCCGCTCCTTCCCCAACGTCATTCCAAGACACAAAACTTTACACAAATATGCATAGGCCTACATTCGTCTTTCTGTATATCCATTAAGTATTTTAGAAACCTGTTCCGCCTGAATCCATCTGTCTTGACGAGCCGCGAGCTAATTCCTGTAGCGAACTTGCCTATAAATACCCATATTTCCCAAACATAAAACTTAATGTAAAAGTATGTTTCCCATAGAGAATATCAACAATTGCAAGATACATGTACTTTGTGTTACCAAGCCAAGTCCGATTCCACCTCCAGCTTCGTGACCCGCGACTCTGCTGGCATCCACCTCGTCATCCAGCTCATATTTGTCCCTAATTCTACGCCCACACTCATCCTCCTCTGGGGATCAAGAAATATCACACACAATGCTCTCTCTCTCTCTCTCTCTCTCTCTCTCTCTCTCTCTCTCTCTCTCTCTCTCTCTCTCTCTCTCTCTCTCTCTCTCTCTCTCTCTCTCTCTCTCTCCCCTACATATACATGAACATATACAAACAAACACACACGTACACATACACATAATCCCAGCTTCCCTTACATAACATTCCAACCAAAAAATCCTCCTCCTTTGACCAACCTCCCTCCCTTTTCTATCTGAAATTGAGCGTCTTCTCCCCCTCCCCCTTCTTTCCCCTCCAGGCGCATACAAGCAAGGGCATGCGAGCACAGTTATGTGACCTCAGATGCCCACAGCATAACACGAATTTCCACAGCATGGTCATCATCATCATTATGAACTGATCAATTAATCTTTACCAATAACTTCCAAGAAACGGACACTCCGGTTGACGCAATATCTATAAATACTTAATTCTTAATAACAACACAGAGTCGTGTTGCTTGAGGCCTCGAGGCTTCACCCCCCCCTCCCCCTCCGTGTGACGTCACCGCCGCTTCGAGAAGGGAAACCGTGGAACTTCGTCGCAGGATTTCGCGAAGGTATCGACTGGATTCTGCGGGGGAGTGTTCAGCGGCCCGGCATTTTTTCGATACTTCTTGGCTTCTGTTTTGTATTAACTGGGATCAAGATGGTCGCCTCGTTCTTTTCCATGTATCTCGAATTCTCTATGTGTATATGTATGTATGTGTGTGTATATATATGTGTGTGTATATGTGTGTGTGTGTGTGTGTGTGTGTGTGTGTGTTGTGTGTGGTGTGTGTGTGTGTGTGTGTGTGTGTGTGTGTGTGTGTGTGTGTGTGTGTGTGTGTGTGTACGTATATTATGTATGTATGTATGCATGCATGCGTGTGCGCGTGCGCATTCACACATGTACATATATAGCTGTATATATAAACATTCTTCATATTTTTTTCCTTTCTCCCACTCCTCCTGCCACCCCCTCCTCGTTCGCCCAGCCAACCCACGCCAAAGCGGACTTCAGCCCACACACACTCACACCCACCCGCCCACCCGCCCACCCAAACCCCGTCTTCTACCTGGTCCGACTCCTTCCTTGAACTTTCTGCGCGTTTCGTCCGACTTCAAAGTAACCCTTTTTCTTGGAAGTTTCGCTCATAATACGTTATACCTTCGCAAGAAGGTTAAAAAACGACGTCAATAAAACAAAATAAAAAAAGTGAAAAGGACAGAATATATCTACGCCTTCCTTCCTCAAACACCTGTTCAGCTTCCGGTGTACCGAAGCACAAGTCAGGCGTGCAACAGTCTGCTCTTCGCTGCAGTTCTGTTCTCCCTCTGCCCCCCCTCCCCCCCCGCCACCCAGCCATAGCAGCAACTCATAATCATTCCACTGCTTAAAAGGCATCTCCCAAGGCCCGAATTTCCCGTCTTGTGGCCTCCATTACCGAGAGAACAGACTTTAAAAGATTGGGAAAAATAAAAGAAAATGTTCTGATGACGATGGTGATGATGATGTGGAGGAGAAGGTGGAGATAGAAGAGGATCTGGAGGTAGAGCAGGAAGAGGAGGAGGAGGACGACGATAACGGTGATAACTAATGATAAAAATAACAACACTAATAATAAACCACCGTGGATTACGTAATCTCACAAGCGCAATCACCCGAGAGCAATGCTAAAATCCAAACGCCCGCAGAGCAGGCACAAAAAGCATGAATGAACGCGGGAATGAATAAAAGATCGCGGGGCGCGGACCAGACGACAACAGCCCGACGAAAAAGGGCATCTGACGCCAGCCCTCGTGGATCGCCGGCCAGCCTCGCAGGGACCCCGCGTGTAAGACTTCGGGCTTTGGGAAATAACAACTATCCTCTGAGAAGAATCTGAGAGGAAAAGGGTGGGTTGGGGAATGCGAAATTGAGTTTTTTTTTATGTAGAAAGGCGTGTATAAAGGCAGACAAAGAGGAGGAAACCGAATGATAAATGGCGGAAGCGGTCAGACAACGCGCGTACCACTTTATCTCCTCCGCGCGGGCCAAGCAAATAAGGAGAGCCCCAACCCTCGGCTTGGTGGACCCCATGACCACACGGCCATGAATCCTCCCCCTCCTCCCCTCATCCCTCTCCCCACTTCACCCTCCTTCGCCATTTCTCCCCTTGCTTCACTACCCTTTCCCTCCTGCTTACACCCGTCCCCCCTCTTACGCGCCCAAGCCCCTCTCCCCCATTCACCCTCCCCAGCCCCCCCCCCTCCAACTCTCCCCCCTCCACCCCCATGTCACAACAGCGATAACAGCAGCCAGCAACAATGGTCTTAACAAACTCCTGGATTCACGAGCGCGCTGCCGCCGGGACACTCTCCGACGCCCTGCAAGGCCACCAGCGTGATCAGCCAGCATGACTCTGCCAAAAAGTGCCTGTGCGCAAGAGAACGCGGGATTAGAAGAGAGGAAAAAGAGAGAAACGTGCGAAGAGGAGGAAAACGGCGAGGGTTAATGAGGCTGGATAAGAGAAATTCAGAGAGGACATGATGAGAATGACAATGTGGGAGGGGAGGGAACGCTCGGGAGGTCAGTCCGCATAAACATGTTCATCCTTTTGTTCAACATGTAGACATACAGTGCGGATTTAATTGTAAAAAGGAACGATTACAAATGAACAACACATGCACGATTTTTCATAGAAACCAATTCAAGATAAAACATCAACAGCCCAACATCTTCAGTTCAAGACAAAGCATCGACAGCCCAAGTTATTCCACTAAAGATAAAGCCTCAACAGCCCAACATACAATGCTCCTCAGACGCAGAGCCCGAGCGCAGAGCCCAGAGCGCAGTGGAGCGCCGTGGAGCAGGTAAGGCGAGCGGCCGTCAAAATCTGGGTGACTGCGGTGCCCGGGGCAGAGGGAGGCGGCGGGGCGGACCGCGAGCCCCGCGAGAGAGAGAGACCTACACTCGCTCCCTCTCTCAAACTCCAGCAATTTTCTCCGCACGCCTCTCCCCTCTTACGAATCACTCCGGAGTCAGCCAGTCATTTGCCCGTCCGATTCCCAGGCGCGCCGTGTCATCAACAACTTACGTCTGTTTACCTGTCTGTCTGCATGGCTAAGCTGACTATCTGACCGACAGGCTTTCATACGCGGCAACTCATTAGCAGCATATGTCGGGGCAACTGACTGACACAGGATGCAGAGCGCCAATTTCTTCCCACACAACAACCCAACAAGAAAAAGTGTGTTATAGGGGGCTCACTTTTCCCTCCCTCCAGCCCTTTCTCAACCCCTTTCGCCCGAGAAGGAGGAGGAGGAGGACGAAGACAAGGAAGAGGAAGAGGAGGAAGAGAAGGAGGAGCAGGAGGAAGAGAAGGAAGTCGAAGAAGAAGAATGAAAAAGAAAGAATAATACCAAGAAAATATGGTGAAGAACAGGCGAAGGAGTAGGAGGAGGAGGAGGTAGGAAGGGGAGGGTTTCGCTCTCACGGATTCCTACCACCTTTTGGGGGGAAATTCGCCGCCTCGTCCCCATCCTCTCCCTTCGTTTCGTGTCTCCCGGAGGTCCGTCGCTCGGCCTCCTGCGCTGTCGCCTTCGAGTGTGATACACGGGGGATGCAATCCTGGTTCGCTGGTGTTTCTGATGACGTGTCTCTATTTTTGCTCTCCGTCTCCCGCCCTCCCTTCCTCGCCCTCGTCATGAACCTCAACCCTACCCTTGCTCTCTCCCTCTCTTTCGCTCCCTCTCCTTCATCCTCACCCTTCCTCTCCAATGCCCATGAATATGAATTAACAAGCAAGTCAATAAAAAAATTAAATCAATTACATAAATAATAATACATTAATACAAATAAATAAATAAAGAAAGAAACAGCAATACTTAACGCCGTCGACCCGCACGCCGCATCGCTGCCTCCGACCCCCTCCGACGTCCCTCCCAAAGCCCCGAAATTACTCACTTATCGGGCGCCAAAAGGGGAAGCAATTCCTCCTTCCGACACGCTGACCTTTGCTCCCCGTCTCCTTATTATCGGAACCGCGGAATGGCTCGCGGAAATTCGAGAGAAAAAAAGACCCGATAACACCCCGCCGCTAAACAGCCCCATTGCCTTCGCTTGTGATAACACGGCGATAACAGCTGGTGGTCACGCCCCTTCGGCCTCCTCCTTCAGCCTCCTTCGGCCTCGTTACATAACCGCGAAGAAAACGAGAAGGCATCTTTAAATACTGTTTGGGCCAATAATGACAGCTGTGGTTTCTAAATGTTATGAAAACAGTGTCGAGGAATCATTCGTGAGCAATGACTCGTCTGTCTCCCGTTTGTCTGTTTCTGTTTGTCAGCCTAGGCTATATGTCTGTGTGTAAGTATGTACGTACATGACTGTACGTGTAGACATGTATACTTACACCTTTGTATGTACGTCTATTTGAATGCGTATGTATGCATGCACACATAGATGAGATGAACTATTCGTAGTATGAGGATGATGCATGCATGACTCCTGTGCCTGCCTGTCTTTCTCCTGCGCCTTTCTCTCTGACCTTTCGAGAGCAACATCTCGGCAGACGGACCGGGTAATATGACCTTATTTTCCTTCCCCAGAGACCTTCTCATGCACGGACACGCGCGCGTACACACACACACACACACACACACACACACACACACACACACACACACACACACACACACACACACACACACACACACACACATCCCTACACGCACGCAAGCACCCCTCTCTCCACCCCCACCCCACCCCCCGCCACGCGCCCCCCCCGCAGTCGCAGCAGACGCAGAGCTAAACAGGTGAGCTTGGCGTAAACAAATGGCCCCCATCAGATAACCGCCACTCAGGTAGGCCGTTAGGGAGGTATCCTCGACAGGCTTCTTCCTTTGGGTCCTTCCAGCTCGTTAACATAATACTTTCTTCATTTTTCCACCTCCTATTTTTTTTTTTCTTTTTTTTCGTCGCTGAACTCCCGTTTTGTTATGTTCGTTTTTTTGTCTCTTATTTTTTTTTTCGTTATTTCTCTCTTACCGTCTCCGTTTTCCTTCTTCTCTCTTCCTCTTCCTCCTCCTCTCCCCTTCCCCTCCTCCTCCTCCTCCTTCCTCCTTCCTCCTCCTCTCCCCCCCCCCCCCGCCTCAACGCACGTACCCCAAACCACTGTAATCTGTTATCAAGGGAAACACGCCCCTCTGCCTCCGCGGGCGTCCCCGTTCAGCGACCGTAACTTGCTTTCGCCAATAAATACGAGTTCCTTTCAATTGGTTATTTCATTTCTTACCAAGACAAGTTCAACACCACAAATATAACGCAGTGTATTTCTAAAACGAACACAAAAATAAATAAATAACATATAGATAAATCAAGTAAAAAAGTATCACCAACACACAAACACAAAAAAAATTCATATACAATCTTATTCGCTAAAAAACGAAATAGCAAGAGCCCCCCCCCATGTCCCTACATATATCATAAAAGAAAAAGAAAATCTGATTTTTTAACGCAATGACAAAAGGCATCACTGTCTCTTCCTGTCGGTATATCAAAGCCAAAACGGCATCGCTTTAAAAATAAGCCATAATATAGCCTCCTTCGCGTTGGCTCCTCTCCTCCTCCTCCTACGTCTACGCTCTCCTCCTCCTCCTCCTACGTCTACGCTCCTCCTCCTCCTCTACGCTACGCTCTCCTCCTCCTCCTCCTACGTCTACGCTCTCCTCCTCCTCCTACGTCTACGCTCTCCTCCTCCTCCTCCTACGTCTCTCTCTCGCCTCCTCGTCTCATACGCGTCTCTCTACAACAGGTCGCGACTACACCGTCTTTCGTTGGAACACGATGTGTGCAAATCGCTCGGAACATCATCTCCACTTCCCTAATGACTCCAAAACTCGGAAATAATTACGGACAGTTACTGCGTGAAAAAACGGCATAAGTTTCGCCGTGTTGCCTGGGCGAATGCGACAGTCAAATTACACTCTTCTACTGCAATATCGACCTGTTCTTAAGTACTGTTTCCCTATTTATGCGTCATAGTAACCAACAGGAGTTCAAGACAAAGAATATCAGAATTATATACATACAAATCTCAACGTACATTCACATATACACACATATTGAGATATATTGATACACAGAAAGACAGATAGAGAGAAAAGTGTGTGTGTGTGTGTGTGTGTGTGTGTGTGTGTGTGTGTGTGTGTGTGTGTGTGTGTGTGTGTGTGTGTGTGTGTGTGTGTGAGTGAGTGAGTGAGTGAGTGAGTGAGTGAGTGAGTGAGTGAGTGAGTGAGTGAGTGAGTGCGTGCGTGCGTGCGTGCGTGAACAAAACAATATAAACATGAGAGAAACTGGGCTGCCTTATCAAAAGAGAAAAAAAAACTGAGACCGTATATCCTACCCCAGGCATCTCCCTCCTCAACATCCCACGTGTTTATAAAACAAAGGAAAAACACACGCGCACACACCCACCCTTCCCATCTCCACAAAGACACATGTCCTGGCGAAAAGCATCTGGACAACCTCCCCTTCTCCCTTACAACTCCCCCCCACCTCCCTTCCCAACACACCCCCCCCACCAAATCCTCACCCCACCCCCAACCACACCGCAATGTCTGGCTGCTAGCTTACCTCACGCGCGAAATTAAACTTGCGGAAAAAAATTGTACCAAAAAAAAAAAAAATCTGCAAGAACAGCATGATAGAAGCCTAACAATCGTGCTTTTGTAAGAATTCTAAATATAATCGTTTTAAGCTGAGTAGCGACAGGAATGCGGCCAAACCCAACGCTGAGAAGCAATGACTTATATGCATAAAAAACAAAAATACGAAATAAAATAGGAGAAAAACCAACAAACTTTCTTTCAAAAAAAAAAAAAAAAAAAAAAAAAAAGGCCGAACGACTCGACACAAAGCAAAACTATAAACACAAGCAAAGGCCCCTCCTCCCCACCTTTATTTTCGTCCTCCCTAAACCCAACGCAATATCACACCAGCAGCAACACCGGCGTGACCTCTGACCTCCCTGAACCTGCCCGAGTGTGAAGCCACGACCCAGGCAGACTCCGGGTCAGGTTAAGCTTCTTAATGCGACATTATTATTCTCATTCAGCTCCATCTTCACTTTCTTTCCACTTCTTTACCATGTCTTTTGTTTTATTTCTGTATTTTTCTGTTAATAAGTGCATTCTCTGCGGTTTAAAATGTAAAAAAGTATATATATCTTAAGGGGACATTCTAAATATTTCTTTGAATGTACAGAAAGTTTTTTGTACATCCTGTTTCACATTAAATACAAATGACTTCATTTCTTCATACTTCTCCCTCACCCTCCATCCCTCCCCATCTCCATCCCATCTCCATCCCCTTCCACCCTCCACCCCCTCTCCCCCACACACACCCTGACTTGCAATGAAGGCAAAATTGGTTTTACGACTTACCCATCGATCTACGGACTCCCCCCCCTCCCTGCCCCTCATTCACCCTTCTCCCCTCTCCTCATTCATCCCTCCTCCCCTCTCCCCGTTTCTTGTTCGAAACGTCCGTCTCATTAGCTGATGCGAGCAATCAAGCTAACAAGAAGGCTTAGGAAACTTGTCTGTCTCTCTCTCTCTCTCTCTCTCTCTCTCTCTCTCTCTCTCTCTCTCTCTCTCTCTCTCTCTCTCTCTCTCTCTCTCTCTCTCTCTCTCTCTCTCCTCTCTCTCTCTCTCTCTCTCTCTTCCTCACTTTAATTAAGACTCCTCAATTAAGTGCGAATGAGTCTATTGAGAAAAATGTCTTCCCAAGGCTATTTACGACCACTCCAGGTCCCTTGCAGAATAGTTTTAAAATAAATGAGAAGCCAGTCAAGGTCAAAGCGAAGTTAGGGCCAAAACAAACGAAGATAAATAAGAAAAAATAGCATAATAAATAAATATATGAGTAAACACTTTGCAGGAGTTACAGTAACGGACACAGAGTCGTCCTTGAAGAAGTTGCAACAAGAAATACCGTCGACGGAAATGGCCGAAAAGGAGACGAAGGGACGACCAGAATCGGTCTCCAATAGCGCCTGGCACTCAGAGGCACCTATGGGCGTGGGGGATGTGGGTGCCAGAGCGTCTCGCGAGCGTTAACAGCCGTTTACAGCCACTTTGCCAAAGTCCCTCTGAATTAGACTATCGGAGGTGAATTCATGTAGCTCGTGAAGAGATAAGAGACAAGCCACAAAGAAGGGGAGTTCTGCCCCCCCCCCTCCCTCCCCCATCAACCCCTACCCATCTCCCATGAGTCAGACCTTTCTTCGGACTCGACATTAAGGCTTGTTTTATCATTGCATCTGACAGCGGGATCGCCTTTACAAGAACCTCGCCCTCACGCAGGACTGACTGCAGAGAGGAGGAAGGGCTGCAGCTGCGGGAGTAGCGCCCCCTCCCCCTCCCCTCCCCTCCCCTCCCGCTCAGGTGATGAATTAGGGAAAGATAAACAAACGAGAGAACAGAGAGCGGGCGAAAGGGGGGGGGGGAAGAGTACGAAGAGCAACTCAGAGAAGAAAGAAAGAGATGGAGAAAAAAAACAAGAGAGAAAAGAAACGACGCAGACAGACTTGAGGCAGAAGACAAACGAGGGGAAATCAAGGAAGAGAATCGCGCAAAGGGAAGAAATAATGGGAGGGGGGAGGAAGGGGTGGAGGCAGAGAGAGAGAGAGAGAGAGAGAGAGAGAGAGAGAGAGAGAGAGAGAGAGAGAGAGAGAGAGAGAGAGAGAGAGAGAGAGAGAGAGAGAGAGAGAGAGAGGAGAAAGGAGAGAGGAGAGAGGAGAGAGGAGGAAAGGAAAGGAAAGGAAAGGAAAGGAAAGGAGAGAAGAGAAGAAAGAGCAGAAGAGGAACGAAAAAGAAGGAAGCACCAACAAAAGGGAGACGCTGATGGTGGGTATATATTTAGGTCATGTCTCAGGTTGTTGTCACGCCCCCCCACCCCAACCCCCCCCCTTCCCCCTCCCCCTTAGGTTACCTCATGCAGGGTCGTGCTGACGTGACGAGGTAATTGCCACTATGAATGCACGCAATTATCAACTTCCCCTCTTCCCCCGTCGGCCGAGCGCCCCACCACGCCATCTCGGGCCTCGGGGTGTCGCTCCGATGCCCGAGGAATGGCAGACAGACAGATAACCTTACTTGAAACCTCTACCGCGTACCCGATCGACACCCCATCGCTTAAGAGCACAGGGAGTCCCCGGTTTAAGACGTTTCGTGGATACGACGCTAGAAATCATGTACAGTATTGACAGTTTGTCTTCCATGTATTCCTTTAGCCTTAGTTGTGTTTTCATGTACGTCATAGAAGTGTCTTGTTATGTTTTAGATTATGACTTTAATACATGTGTACATACTGCACTATGCGACTTAGGTGCTAATGTACGTCTACAGAAGTACTTATAAAGGTCTACAGAAGTACTTATAAATTGAGAAGTACAGCAGCAGTCGTGAATCCGAGTTATAATAAACTGAATAAAGAGATGTATAAAAGCAAAGAAAACATAAGACAAGGAGTGCACGACGGACATACTGCACATCGAGTTAATTCAACTGGGTGTCGCATGGCTCCGCGAGGAATGAAAAAGGAGGCGCAGTGAGTCCGAGACACCGAGTGTGTGTAGGTCGTCTTCCTCGTGTTTCGTCTTGACCTTCGCTCTGTATGGTGCTCCGTGCAAGGGCGTGTCCCTTCCTACCTGCCTCTCTCTCTCTCTCGGTGATTTTAAGGTCTTCCTATTCCTTCTTCCAGTTTCTTTCGTGATCCTTCTGTGACCTTTGAACATCTTTTCACATTTTCATTTCATCCTCAATTAGCTCCGCCGCTCCAGGTACAACCGCATAAAAGGGACCCCCCATTTCATCTTTCGCAAAGATGCTGTCCTTCGCCACCCATACTCTGCCCTGCCCCCCTCCTCCTACATGTGGCCCTCCTCCCATCCAAGTGCGCCCCAACCCATGCCCCCATCTCCCTCTCCTCCCCCTCCAAACCCCTTCCCCCTCCCCCACCTACTCCCCCCGTGCAGACAGGCCCGACCAACCGACCACCATCGGCGCCGCTAATCCCGAATTGCAGGTGCTAATCTCGCCTCATCCCTGGCAATGGACCGCGGAACTCTTAGCTAACCGACCAATGCGCCTCCTCCTTATCGGCCACCTCCTTAAAACGGATAAAATGGGCTGCATTTCGGATATAAAACTACTTAAAAAGAGTACACATTCGGAAGAGATATTCGCCGACTAGCAACCGTAAACACCAATTATAAACCCACAAGTAAGCACACTAACGCACATAACTCAGCAAAATCGAACCAAATAGCATAAAGACAAAACAAAAACAACAAATCATACAAATAACCCGGAAAACAATAAACTATCCGAAGCACAGCGCAAGGATTATCAGAATGAGCGACGCAAATCTACACACTGCGCTGATGCTCGACATGTTTTACCAGTCGACTTTTTTCTTAATACCCGGGCTTATCTTCTCGACGTATTCACTAGGCAACTGTCCGCAAAAAATATAATGGACAGGAGGAATACGAATAGGTAGGGGAAATAAGTAGGAAGAAAGGGTAAAGAAGGAGAAGAGGAGGAGGAGGAGGAGGAGTAGGAGGAGGAAGAAGAGGAAGAGGAGGTGGAGGAGGAGGAGGAGGAGGAGGAGGAGGGAGGAGGAGGAGGAGGAGGAGGAAAAGAAGAAGAAGAAGAAGAAGAGGAAAAAAGAACAAAGAAAAGAACAAAAATCAAAAGAAAAGAATAAAGAAAAATTTGAAAAAAAAAAAATACAATAAGTATAACAAGCTGAGAAACAGGGAAAAAATCAGGATGACGGGACGGGGGGGGGGGGGCGAGGAGGAGTAGGAAGAAGAAGAAGCCAGCATTTAAGAATGTTCTCACCGTCGACACTACGTTATCCCTTAGCTAATTCCGGGCTCAGGTGACGCCGTTCACAGGGGGGGCAGACAGGGGGGGGGGGGAGAGGAAGGATTACCCCCACAACCACTACCAGTCAGTCTTCTAACCCCCCCCTCCCTCCTTCCCCCCCCCCTTCACGCCTTATCCCCTGAGAGACTTATCCCGCCAAATACCCGGATGCTGTTTATCCCTCTCCCCCTCCACGCTTCTCTCCCCCCCCTATTCCCCCTCCCCACCCCACTCCCTTCCCTCCCTCCTTCCTTCCCGGCAAGACTTTTGATATCCGACCCCCACCCCCCGGGGGCGTGACCTAAGCTGACCTCTCCGCCAGAAGTCATGGGAAGGATGCCAAACGAAAGGACGAGGCGGTGATAGCAAGAATAACTAGGAAATAAAAGCCACGTCGATAAGCCTACGCCAATGTCTTCTTTTTTTTTTTTTTTTTTTTTTATTTTTTTTTCTTTAGATCGAAGCCAGACTATTCCCTCGGTTGCTAAAGCTCGGGATCTTGTTTGACAAATAAGGCGCCCACACGAGATTAAGGTATGTAAACAAAACAGAATACTTGTTTGTGAGTTTCGAGTGTGTTGGTGGGTTCCTTTGACAATAATCATAAGCTTAAGTGACACATGGTCTTTAACTGCCTGAATTACCTCTGTATGTTTGACGTAAAGTATCTCTTGTAAGTGTTGTATAAGTGTCGCATATTCCAGAAGGTGCGACTCTGATGCTTATAATGCTGAATATTTTTTCTTCTATCGAGGGAACGTCCTAAGTGACATTTTTGGGATAACAACAGAAAAATATCCGGCCTATGTGGCACTCTAAATTACACGCGGACACGTAGCTGGCACTTCCTAGTTGGTAAGCCTATCCAAACAAACACACACACACACACACACACACACACACACACACACAACACACACCACACACACACACACACACACACACACACACACACACACACACACACCACACACACACACACTCACACACACACAGAGAGAGAAAAGCATAAGGACCGCCATGCAGTTGGTGGGAAGACTGCACTGCACGCTACTAAAACGATAAACCCTCTGACACCTGACACGTCATGGGGGTTCCTCCGTGGGAAATGGGAGGGGAGTGCAAGGGGAGAGGAAAGGGCATAGGGAGGGGGGAGGGGAAGGAGTAGGGAGGGGGATGGGACACGTGGGGAGGAGAGGGGGTAGGGAGGGTGATGGGACAAGTGGAGAGGGGAGGGAGTAGAGAGGGGGGATGGGACACGTGGGGAGGTGAGGGAGTAGGGAGGGGAGAGTGATAAGGAGGGGGAGAAAAAGATACAACAGCACGCGTTACCCAGAAAATCCAATAATTTCAGGTGCAAATTGACTGAGTCGTGCAATAACACGTGCCTCTCGACTGAACATTCAATCACCCTGTCCATACGGGCGTTCTTGGGATACCACGACGTGTAACCTTCGCCTCTGAATAAACAGAAGGGAGAATACACACGAGGCTAAAACCACGACCTATGTTCTCCCCTGAATCCAACGAAGGCAAAAAGAAACCAATATGTGAACTTCGAGAATGCCCCGCATACTTCATCTAATTTAAACCACCCGCAAGTCTGCGTTATAACACGACGAAAAAAGGTGCTTCTTTTTTATATCGAACCTTCTAAAGAAACGAAATATGATGACAGACACCCGCCTTATCGACAACAGATTGCCAGGCTATTACCATCCCCACTAAATACAAACAGATGGCGATAAGATAAAGAACAGGGAATCGAATCTCTCCCCCCCCTCTCTCTCTCTCTCTCTCTCTCTTCCCCTCTCTCTCTCTCTCTCTTTCCCCCTCTCACTCTCACTCCCACTATCTCTCTCTCTCTCTCTCGCTCTATTTCTTCTTTCTCACTCACTCTCTCTCTCTCTTCGAATGTGCAATGTGTTCGCCAGCCCCGTTAAAGATCGGCCTCCCCACACTTAGTAACAAGCAATCTTCCCCCACTCTGCAGCAGCCCCAGGGATCCAGTGGGGGTTGGGGTGAGGGAGGGAGGGAGGGAGGGGGGGTTGAGGGCCGAGGGTCAAGGATACAAACCGTGATTACCTGCGGGACTCCCTCCTCCTGCTCTTTCTGATGTCCCTCCCCCTTCGTTTTCCGCGTCTTTTGTGCGACTTCCGATGATGACCATTATCATACTTTTTATTCTGCAATTACCCTCATACACAGATATTCGCACTCCTCACTTCTCCCACTCCAAATCTAACAAAGACACGTGGATTACACTCCTCTCCTCCGCCGCTCCGCCTTCCGTCTCCCGTACACCTCGACACTGCCCCCAGCCCCGGCACGTCCCTGTGGGTTCAAGCGTGGCTCCAGCTGCTCACGAACGAGCCATCAGCGAGCCCAACACGTGTAGTCTTGTGTACTCGCGGCTCGGATGACGCTCCCACGTGCAGAGGCATTGAATTCCGAGCGTACTGTGTGTCTCTCCGCGCACACATGGATGAACGTGTTAGGCAGACTACATCGCGGCTCTTCGCTTCCACAATAACGTTGGAATCCCCGGGTAATAAATGAAACGATTCGTGGCCCGGACCGAGAGACCGGTTTGGTGAACGAGTCATTAAATGCAGACCCGCAAGAGTGACTACGGACGCTGTGTGACTGGAAGAGTCGCTTATGAAGCAGCCCCGAACGCCAAGCTATCCGAGCCTTAATCTAAATCCGATGACTTCAAGTTTCGAACACAAAATGCACAACGGTAAACTTCTCTCCACAAACTGGTCTTGCGTTTACTTTTTCGCAGCGCTGAGTGATGAACCCGCCCGCCTGTGCACACAAGGAACCGCACGCCAGGGAAGGCAAATTGCTGCATGACAGAAGACGGAATGCTGCATGGCAATAACAGTATCGCGAGATTATGGCTGCAACCACGCCACGCGCAGACACGGCGAAGATAAGCCAACAGCGTACATTTTGCATTTTCCTTGTCACGTCATGAAAAGAAATGTGCAAAACTCCCGCTACTGAGGAAATGCACGGCAGAGATTGCACGTCGCACGATGTACAACGCATCCCATCACGGCAATAGAAATGCAAGAAAAAAAAACAGAATAGACTAAAATATTATAATGCCGGATATAATAATCATCATGAACTGAAATCGCGTCGAGCAAAAACTTTCTTAAAGACCAAAATCCCTGCCACCCCCAGACAGCCGAAGAAAAATGGGCTTTCAGCGTCCTCGAACACAGCAATTATACTCACACTCGGCGTCTAGGCGAGTCTCCGCTTCCGACGGCCGCTTCTTCTTTCTCCTGAAGGAGGCGCGCTTGGGGAGGGGCGTGCCGTGGGGCGTGGGCGAGCGGTGGAAGGGCGAGCGCGCGGACCCATTGAGGGGCGCGCACAGCTCGATCTCCGACTGGGCGGGAGAGAGCCGCTTGTGCTTCGCCTTCAGCCCGAAGCAGGCGAACATCTTGAACACCTTTCCTCTCCGCTTATTTCAATTCACCTTCACTTTCTGTCTCTCTTTCTCTCTCTCTCTGTTCACCTGCACTGCACGGACGCCAAGAGAACCGGGCGCAAGGACCCTCGCGCCAAGACGTCCTCGAACCAAGTCCACGGCGTCTTGGAAGGCGGCGAGGAAAGCTGGGCTGGGTCGGGGGAGGGGGAGTGGGAGGGGGCACGGGGAACGGTGCAAGGGTTGGGGATGAGGAGAGGGTGTCCAGCGTGCGTGGGGGAAGGGGGGGGGGGTTCAGGAGGAAGAGGAGGAGGAGGAGGAAAGGTGACTGGAAGGGTGAGCCGCGGCCGTCGTGGTTCACTTGGTTCGCTTCACCGGATCTTGAGACGGCGGGGCGAGTCCGTCCGGTTCTTCTTCCATCTTTGTCTTGGAAGTCGAGCCTCCAGCGAGCCTGGCATTCGGCAATTATCTCGGCTCGAGACGTTCGCTAATCACTGCACGTTCCGGCTCACCATAAGTCCGGGGGAAATTTAGCTGTCTAGGATACCTAAGCTCTGGGGCAAAGGAAGTAAAACAAAAACTGAAAATACACCACTCAAAAAAAAAAAAAAAAAAAAACTAAAAAGAAAGACACCTCTTCATTCAATAAAGAAAAAAAAATCCCACCTCTTCATACCATAAAACCCCACCATTCTTTTCCCTCAAAACAATAAGAAAAGAAAAGAAAAACCCCACCTCTTCATACCACAAAACCCCACCATTCTTTTCCTTCGGCGATGAGACAAGCAAAGTGCATCGTCCGCCCACATTAAGGCCAGACACGCGGCGGGGACGAGTGGGCGAGATAGCGGAGCCAACAAGCAACATTACGCGCCGCACAATGGCCCGCCCTCCGCCCTTCCCGCCGCCAAATGCCCCCAATGAAGAGTGAATGCTGGAGGAGGCTCAGAAGGAGGTTCGAGACTCAAGGGGTTTAGTCCAGGGCGAAGACAGGGGGAGAGGGAGCGAGAGAGAGAGAGTTAATGGGGATATTAATTCATTTATTTATTTATTTATTTATTTCTCTCTCTCTCTCTCTCTCTCTCTCTCTCTCTCTCTCTCTCTCTCTCTCTCTCTCTCTCTCTCTCTCTCTCTCTCTCTCTCTCTCTCTCTCTCCTCTCTCCTCTCTCTCTCTCTCTTTTAATTCCTGCCCTCCCTCCCCTTTCTACCCTTCCCCCTCTCTTCACTCCTCTCCTCCTTCCTTTCTTGCCTTACTCTCCCCTTTTCCATCTCCTCCTCCTCCGTCCCCAGCCTCCTTTCTCTCCCTTCTCTCTTTTACCTTGAGTGTAATCGGTGCAATGAAGCGAAACAGTATTGGGTGTTTCGAGTAGGTCAAGCAGGGCGCGAGCGAGAGAGTTGGAAAAGGGGAGACGAAGGGACGAAGTGGGAAGAGAGGGAAGGGGAGAGGAAGGAGAGAAGTGAGAAGATAGGGAAGGGGAGAGGAAGGAACGAAGTAGGAGGAGAGGGAAAAGGGAGAGGAGGGAAAAGAGGGGAAAGAGAGGGAAGGAGGAAGGGGAAGCGAAAGCACAAGAGGAAAAGGAGCGAATGAGATATGAAAAAGAAAAAAAGAAAGGAAAAAAAGGAAACAGACGAGAGAAGAAAGGATCGAATAAAAAAAAAAACAAGAATAAGGAACACACAAACAAGAAAACAGAAGAAAGAAAACCAAAACCAGAAGAGGGAAGGAAAGGAGAAGCGAAGCGAAGGACTAAGCTGTTCCTCGGCCGAGCAGTTCTCCCGAAGGATAGAGTTTCAGCGGCGCCCGCCCTGTCCCGCCCTGGCCAGGCACCGCGACGGGCTGACGGGTTCGGTCCTCTCGCGAATCGATATCTTTCGCGGGATTAGGACGATGACTAATCCAAGCTATGCAGGTCTTTTTTTGTTTATTACCGTTCATCCAAGCGGGGGACGTGACATTCGCCCTCCGAGTGCTGGGGATTCGCGTTCGTCCGCCAAAATCCCCGCGTAAATTTGCGTATATTTTGGTTTCGTTTGTGTTTGTTTTGGTTTTGTTGTTGTAGCTGTTGTTGTTGTTGTTTTTTATATAAATTTGGCAATTATTATGCGAAGCGTCGGTGGCGTTTCAGCAACAGCGACAGCAGACGAGAGAGTTCAGCGGACCTGCTGAACTGCCCGACCTGTCTGTTTTCGCTGCGTCATGCTCGGCCCTTTACCTGCTCCGACTGCATGGCTGGTATGTGCGCGCATGACCGGCCGACAATCTCGCTCTGAACGGTGATGATTCCTCTCATGCAGTCAAATCAGACGAGCCAATCCCGACCCACAAAAACAACAACAACAATAAAAACAATAACAACAGCACCAACAACATCAACAGCACCGGCTCAACACCACATGGCTATCACATCAATTTGCCGATTCGAAACCGCGCGTCCGCCCTCCATTACTGTCAAGAACTATTTGTCAACACCCTGGATAATGACAATGATCGCTAATCTAGTTACCCGAGCGCCGCGCACTGGCTCCTTGCCATGCAGCCCCTCGCCCTTCGCCCTCGCCCTCGCCCTCGCCCTCGCCCTCGCCCTCGCCTCGCCTTGCCCCACTCGGGACACGCCGTCACTCCCGCACACTCACTCGGCTGACCGGCCGCCCGTCGCCTCGCCGTGAAGGGGCGGTACTTTGTCTCGCCCGTTCGGTCGCGCCACGCACTGGCAGGTCAGCTTCTTTCTCTTCTTTCTCTCCTCACTCTCTTTCTTTCTTTCTTTCTTTTCTTCTCTCTCTCTCTTTCTCTTCCCCTACCCTTCCTCCCCACACACCCTCCTCTTCCACTCCCCCCTCTCCCTCTCCCCCCCCCCCCACCTAGACACCTCTCATCTCTCAAACATTGCTCGGCGACCCCCCCCCCACCTGAAATCCGCAAATCCGCCAGTAGATGGATGGGACAAGCGGAGCGAGAACGACTTTCCATATGAACGGGGGGTGGGGGGGCGTTATAGGGGGAGATACTTATCTACCTATCTATCCCTTCTGTTTCGGGAATCGATCTATCTATTCTATTGCGAGAATCATCATCTATCTATCTATCAAGGTACCTATTCACTTCTACTTCGAGAATCATTAATCAATCTATTTATCTATTTATATTTCGGAAATCATTCGAAATATTCATTCTTATCTCATCACCTTTTAATCTTCCCAAAACACCGATCTCAAGGAAACAAGTCATAAAACAAACAAACAAACAACCGAATCCTCAACTCGAATCCCCAAGCGCCACATAAGTGTAAAGTGTCACCCGAGTGTCACTTTCGATGTTCGGGCGAAGATGCGAAAAAAAGGGACCTTCTCGAGGCCTTTTTTTTCTTCCCCTCCTTTAAGGTCCCTGACATGTGGGCTTCTTGTCGTCACGCGGAGAGAGCGCAGGGACGTGTGTAGTGTGTGTGTGTGTGTGTGTGTGTGTGTGTGTGTGTGTGGTGTGTGTGTGTGGTGTGTGTGTGTGTGTGTGTGTGTGTGTGTGTTATGTGTGCGTGGCCTACCAACTAGTGGAATATGGAAGACAACAACTGGGGATGGAAAGATACCACATGACATTCTTCTTAAAAGACAACATTCCTATATTCCTATAAAGTACAATCCCCAAAACCCCGAAACCGACTCCTCCCTAAGTTAACCATTTCCTCGGCCCGCTTTCCCTTTCCAGCCAGGGCTCTCCCTCTCGGTGCCACGGCGCGCCCCTTCCTCCCCGCGTGTCTCTCATCCCCCTCCCCTCATCCTCCCCTCATTATCCTCACCTCCTCCCTTCCACTTTTTATTTCAGTGTCCGCCATTTCATCTCACCTCCTTCCCTCCTTCATAAGTCTTCCCTCCCCCCCACTCCCCCCTTTCACCCCCTTTCCTCATCCTCTCCTCTCCTCTATCCTCACCCCCCCCCCTTCCTTATCCTCTCTCTCTCTACCCGAGAGTCATATGCAACACTTAAGGGCCGCCACGCGCCACCTCTTAAGTGATTTCTACAAGTGGCGCCTTGAATCTCTTCTCTCTCTCTTCTCACTCATCTCTCCTCTCTCTCTCTCTCTCTCTCTCTCTCTCTCTATCCCCCGCTCTCTCAAGCTCTCGTCTCTCTCTCTCTCTCTCCGTCTCTCTCTCTCTCTCTATCTTGCAGCTAGGCTAGACAAAAGAAGGTAGAGAAAGGAGAGGAAAGGAGGAGGTAGGAGTATTTTAGGAGAAGAGGAAGAGGGAAGTGAGGGGAAAGAATTGAAGAAGAACGAGGGAGGAAGGCAAGGGAAAGGGAGCAAGGAAAGGGCAAGTGTGGAGGAAAGGGGTGACGAAGGGGCTAGTGAGACGGTGGAGGATTTTGGCCCAATAATCTATACTGCGTTTTTGCATTTTTTTTTTTCGTCTTGGAAATTTTCATGAAGTTACTGCCAGCTGGAAACAAAATTTTATCGGAATAATTACGAATTTATACATCAGTGTAAATAAGCCAGGTATGTTCGAAAGCCTACAAATAATATATTCATGAACAATATACAAAACATAACGGCCAGAATCCAGCAAAATATAAAATAAAGCTGACGAACATGCACACACGTACACCCCGGCTCACCACACACACACACACACACAACACACACACACACACACAACACACAACACACAACACACACACACACACACACACACACACACACAACACACAACACACACACACACAACACACACACAACACACTTTCTCGAAGGTGTCACGAAATCCACCAAAGTTTTCTACAGACTCCAACCTGTGTCAGCAGGAGGAACCTCGGGCTATCTCACACCTCCAGGAAACAAGAAGAAAAAACAGGTGGAAGGAGTGGAGGAGGAGAGGAGGAGGGGAGGAGGGAGGAGGAGGGGAGAGGAGGAGGAGGAGGAGGAGGAGAGGAGGAGGAGGAGGAGGAGGGAGGGGGAGGAGGGGAGAAGGAGGTGAGAGGGGGAGGAGGAGGAGGGAGGATGATGATGAGGAGGAGGAGGAGAAGAGGAGAGAAGAGAGGAGGATGAATAAGAGACGGAGAAAGGGGAAAAGAGAAACACCGAGAGCCACAGGAGGAGGCGCGTCGGCCACTGCACCAGATCCTGGTCCACTTAAGACCTAATTACTCCCTTTGACGCCCAAGGGACAACCTGCAATCCCGCAGCGCTACACCTCCCTCCAGCGACCACCGCCTTGCCACGTCGCCTTCAGGAATCCCCCCTCCCCCCTTCGCCCCCACATAGCTCCCACACCCTCCCCACAGTGCCTCCGATATTCCCCCACTACCTTCCCACCCTCCCACAGTGCCTCCGATAACCCTCCCCCCCCACTAATCCCACACCCTCCCACAGTGCTCCGATAACCCTCCCCCCCCCCTCCCCACAACACACCTCCGATAATTCTCCCCCCCCCCCCCCCCACTACTCCCACACCCTCCCCACAGTGCCCCACCACACCTCCGATAATCCCCCCCCCCCCACTACACCCTCCCCACACACCTGCACCTCCGATAATCCCCCCCCCCTCGCCCCCACTGCCTCCCACCCTCCCCACAGTGCCCCCACCAGCACCTCCGAAACCCCCCCCCACTCGTCCCACTACTCCCACACCTCCCCACAGTGCCTCCACCAGCACCTCCGACTTCCAAACCTTCCGGAGGCGTTTTCGTGCCGTTGGGTGACAAAGGCGTCGCGAGGCCGAGCGAGGGGCAAGGGGCTGATGGCGCAGCGCTGGCACGGGGCCGCCCTGCCCGCCCTGATCAATGGCACGGCGGCCTGCGGAAGTGGCACCCTCGGGGCACTCGCTACCCGAACGTCTCCCACTGATTACTCGGACTCAGAATGAATAGAACTCGGGGATTTGCTTTGCTTTTTTATTATCTAAATAAATGGCGCCGCGCTGTCGTTACGATAGTGTTATAGTGATGATGATTCAATGATTCGGTGGCGAGCTTGATTCAAGGTTGTAGGAATGCCTGACGTATTGTTTTCTGGCTAGAATAGGGCGAAATATAACAAAAGCCGTCGGGAGCTACCTCATAAAAACACAGAAAAAATGAAATACATAAAAAAATATATAGTCAGAGAAAAAAAAAGTAAAAAAAAATATTCATGTTATGTTTGCATTTCATCCTTTTATTCTGCCTGCGCTTCTCCTCCTCCACTTCTCTCGCCCCTCCCTTTGCCCTTCTACATTGCCCCTCTTCCCTATTCATCCTCCCTTTCATTCACCACCCCTCTCTATTATCCATTCCTCTGTCGTTGTGTGAAGGAGAAGGCAAGAGGAAGGGACGAAGTACAACCGAAAGATGAAAAGAGGAAAGTCGAGCCAGAATCACGCTTGCCAACCCTCCCCCGAAGAACCCGCTGAATTAAACCAAATCGTAAAAGAAAGGGCGATAGAGGTTGACGGAAAAGAGAGGAGAAATAAGGAGGGCGAGATGATGGAGAGAGGCCGAGAATCTGCTCCCAACCCGTTTCCGTCATCGGTCTTGTCTATCTGTATATCTATCTGCTTATCTATACTCTCCTATATATCTATATAAATTATATGATATAGTATATATATATATATATATATATATATATATATATATATTAGATATCTATCTATGCTTGTCTCTCTTCTTTCCCCCTCTCACTTCCTCTCTCTCCCTCTCCCTTCCTTTTCCACTCTCCTCCCTCTTCCTCTCCCTCCTCCCCCCGTTTTCTCAGCCACTCTTTCATTCACACTTCCGGCAATATCCTTGTGAAATACGCCCATCCCTTGTGCCCTCTCCCTTTGCCCTCCCCCCCTTCCCCCGTCCTCCCTCCCGTCCCCCCATGCCCCTAAACACGTCCACCCTCCCCCCTCCCTCCCACCCTCCCCCCTCCCTCCCTCTCACCCTGGCGCCACCCTTCCTTAGGTAACACAGACACCCAAATCAAATAATAATTCACAGGTCTTGGCAAGCCTCGGCCGCCCAGACGTCAGCAGGGTTTGTCAGAGTGCAAGTCGGGTTGACAGACGAAGTGTGTGGGTCGGCTTGTACGTCTCAAATCCGCTCGGATGTAGGTTGTTGTCAGCCTACGGGCGGCCGCGTAGAGAGAGAGAGAGAGAGAGAGAGAGAGAGAGAGAGAGAGAGAGAGAGAGAGAGAGAGAGAGAGAGAGAGAGAGAGAGAGAGAGAGAGAGAGTGTGTGTGTGTGTGTGTGTGTGTGTGTGTGTGTGTGTGTGTGTGTGTGTGTGTGTGTGTGTGTGTGTGTGTGTGTGTGTGTGTGTGAGCGTGTGTGCGTTGCGCGCGCTCTTAATCCTTCGGCTGTGTTGCCAGTTATCCAATCTAGCTCGTTTGGAGGCGTCCTGTTCAGTCCATTTTTTTTCTTTTTTTTTTTACTGTCGTCTAAAGTCATTACTTACAATTATACTTTATCACATAAGATAATAACAACCATGCGTATTCCCAACCACTACATCACTATACTCCCCATTAACCTCAATAAAGCCGAAAATAGCGAAGCACCGAAGTCTTAAAACCCCGGAGCGAATCCTCAAAAATATGGATCCCCAGAGATACAGCCTCGGCGAAACTGCATCATTCCCCCTGCCAACACCACGAGAGGCGTTGGCAGGTGGACGCCGCTATTTGGGACGCGCCAGACCCATTCACAAGAAGCCGTGACCAATGCGTATCAAAACCTAAAAAAAGGAAAAAAGAAAAAAGAGAAAAAAACGCAAAATTTCAGATTATAGAAAAAAAAATAGCAATTTGCAAAATTGAGTATCGTAAAGTGGCTGAAAACCTGCTGCCTCCACATTCCCCGTTTCTTTGTTTCTGTCCCTTCCTCTTGGTCTCTCTCTCGCTTTCTTTTGTTCTCTGTATCTCTGCATCTTAATATCTCTCGTTTATTCTGTAAGTACCTCTGTATATTTGTTTATCTGTCTGTCTGCCTGTCTACCCCCACCTCTCTCGCTCTCTCTCTCTCCTCTCTCTCTCTCTCTCTCTCTCTCTCTCTCTCTCTCTCTCTCTCTCTCTCTTCTCCTCTCTCTCTCTCCTCTCTCTCACACACACACACACACACACACACACACACACACACACACACACACACACACAACACACACACACACACACACACACACACACACACACACACACACACACAACACACACACACACACACACACACACACACACACACAACACACAACACACACACCACCACCACCCACACCCTAATCCTCCCCTCCAACATGCGCCCAAGATCAGCCACACAGTGATCGAATCAACCAGCAGCCAAGGTTACCCGCAACACCACATACCCGCAACAGGCGAAACTCACGACGACAAAGGAAAGACCAAGAGAAAACAGCTGATTGAGAAAGAGAAACAGCTGATTGGAAAAGACCAGAGAAAACAGCTGATTGGAAAGACCAGAAAGAAAGAGAAAACAGCTGATTCCTAGAGGCTGACCTTCCGCACAACATGGAGCCCCAAACATACCCTGCCCACCTATCATGTTCGACTCTAACCCGCAAACACGTGAAAAAAAAAAAAAAAAAAAAAAAAAAAAAAAACGTTATTTATAATCAAAAAAGAATCATTTGAAGAATCTCAAAAAAGCAGAGGGTAAACAGGAACGGAACAGAGACACAGACATAAACGTTAACTCATTGAGAAGTGTTTACGGAAGGAGCGTACGGCCGACTCCCCCTCCTGCCCACCCCCCTACCCCTTACCTTAACTACCCCAGCCTCCCTCCCCCCAACCACCCACGCCCCTCACATCCGGTGCCATTTGTATATGAATGGAGAGGAGGGGGGGGGGGGTAGGTGTGTGTGTGAGTTTGCTTTTGTATGCGTGGATGTACCTTTAAATGTGTGACTGTGTATGAGGATGTGACTGTGTGTGCAAGAGTACGTGTATGTGTGCATTTCTGTTTACCTCCTCCCCCTCCCCTCCCCCAGGCAGCTCTTCAGTTAGCCAGGCAAGGTAAACACACCTGGTGGGCGCGGGGGGGGGGGGGGGTGTCTTGCACAAAGCGATGCCAGTGCCCTCGTGCGGGTCCGTGTGCGCCATCACGGCCCGGGAAAGTTCAGCCTGGAGTGTTCCGTATATATACACAAAGGAGAGTAAAAATCTGAGGTACATTCTTTCTCTCTCTCTCTCTCTCATCTCTCTCCGTCTCTTCGTCTCTCTTCTTCCTCACCTCCTCTTTCTCCTCTCTCTAGCTCTCTCCTCGTCATCTCTCTCTCTCTCTCTCTCTCTCCTCTCTCCTCTCCTCTCTCTCTCTCTCTCTCTCTCTTCACTCAGTCAGTGTGTGTGTGTCATCCGTGCGAAGCGTCTGTGTGTAAATGTGTGCGTATAAATTTGCGCACATTAAGACCTGCACCTGTGTGAGCCTCCGTGCCGGGCGCCCACACCTGACGTCACGTGACAGACCGCAGCGTCAGTCACACTTTCTTCCAGCAATCGATTCCCGGCGAGTGAAGCGGGAGCCCAGCCGGCGAATCGAGCTAGGCCTAACGAAGCCCACACGAAGGGCACGGAACTTCTTTCCGCCCGGGGAAAGCGGCCGAGGGCTTCATCTGAGCGCCCTTAATTTGTTGCGGTGAGCCCCCACCCTCCCCCCCCCTCCGCGTCTCTGGCCGCCGCCTCGCTCAACGCCTTTCCTTCGATAGGCCTCGCGGATGGTTAGCACTGGTCAGGTGTCTCGGAGAGGCGAGGAATTTGCATTGCTGATGCGTTCTCTTTATCCTTCCCCACTCGTTATCTCTTTCCACTCTTCCCTTCCTTTCTTTTCATCACATTATCAACACCATCATTATCCTTACTGTCATCACCAACATTACTATCATCATCATCATCATCATTAATCTCATCACTAGTCATCATTATTCGTTTCCTTCCCCCTTCCGTCCCACCCACACCTTCCTCCCTCCCCTTCTCCTGCCTTCGACCCAACCAACCCAAGAACACGTCAAGACACGTTACGAGAAGACAAACACTGGTCGCGACTGAATCTCTCGCTCCGTTGCATACCGCTACACCCATAACAGTCCAGATGCCGCAAGAAACACGTGTAAATAACGCAAATAAAAATGTAAGAAGGATGATAAAGAAAAAAATATATCAAGGCAAAAAATAAACCGGTCGCGCAATCGCTGGTTTCAGTATGTGGAAATACGAAAGAGAAAGAGAGAGAGAGAGAGGGAGAGAGGAGGGAGGGAGGGAGGGAGGGAGAGGAGAGGAGAGGGAGAGGGAGAGGGAGAGGGAGAGGGAGAGGGAGAGGGAGAGAGAGGAGAGAGAGAGAGAGAGAGAGAGAGAGAGAGAGAGGAGAGAGAGAGAGAGAGAGGAGAGAGAGAGAGAGAGAGAGAGAGAGAAAGAGAGAGAAGAGAGAGAGAGACAGAGAGAGAGAGAGGAAGAGAGAGAGAGAGAGAGACGAGAGAGAGAGAGAGAGAGAGAGAGAGAGAGAGAGAGAGAGAGAGAGAAGAGAGAGAGAGAGAGAGAGAGAGAGAGAGACAGAGAGAGAGAGAAGAGAGAGAGAGAGAGAGAGAGGGAGAGAGAGCAAGAGAAGAGAGAGAGAGAGAGAGAGAGAGAGGAAGAGAGAAGGAGAGAAACAAAAAAAAACAAAAGAGAGAGAAAAAAGAGAGAGAGAGAAACGATGACGAGAGGCTTTAAAGAGTAAGAACCCCCTCCCCCCCCCCCCAAAAAAAAAGTAGAAAAACACAAGGGAAATATTAGAGTCTCAGAAGCGTCAGCCTCCTGTTGGCCCAAAGGGATTAGTCAAAGCCTGCCTCCGCCGCCAGGAGATTCATTCCCCGTCGCTCTCGTTAGCGCTCATTCCGCCTAAGATCGTACCTTGCCATTTTCTTACACTCTACTTACTTTCTCTCCTCTCTCTCTCTCTCTCTCTCTCTCTTCTCTCCTCTCTCCCTCTCTCTCTCTCTCTCTCTCTCTCTCTCTCTCTCTCTCTCTCTCTCTCTCTCCCTTTTCCTCCTCCCTCTCCCTTTCTTCCCTCTCTCCCTTTCCCTTTCCCTCCTCCCTCTCCCTCTCCCTCTCCCTCTCCCTCTCCTTCTCCTCTCCCTTTCCCTCCCTCCCTCTCCCTCCCTCCTTTCCCTCCCTCCCTCTCTCCTCTCCCTCCCTCTCTCTTCTCTCCCCCTCCCCCTCTCTCTCCCTCCCCGTCCTCTTTCTACCAGTCGAGACAAAAGTTAATGCCAGAGAAGGTCTCCCGATGGCATAAACAAAAACAAAAACTGGGATGACGACTTAAAACATGAAAAATAGAAGACTATTAAAAAAAAGGGGGGGGGAGAATGACGCGTTCAACAAGGATAAATAATGATGATAATAAAAAGGGGGACGGAACAGATGTCTAACCCAACGCTAACGACCTACTGTCACCGGGGCAAAAAGTCTACTTCATCTCTTCGAGCTACAACATCAAGCATGTTATAAAAGGGCGGTTTATGGCCCTCTTAAGGAGCGCCGGAAGATGCACCCCTTTAGTTCTCACAGGGCGTCCTCCCCTCCCTCTCTCCTCTCCCTCTCTCAATACCTCCCTTTCTCTCGGTCTCATCCCCCTCCTCCCTCCCTTCCTCTCTCCTCTCTCTCTCTCTCTCCTCTCTTCTCTTCTCTCTCTCTCTCTCTTCTCTCTCCTTCTCTCTCTCTCTCTCTCTCTCTCTCTCTCTTCCTTTCTCTTCTCTTCTCTCTCTCTCTCTTCCCTCCATTCTTCTTTCTTCTTTTCTCGTATCCTTTCTCTTATCTTTACCTTCCCTTGTCTCCCCCCCTCAATTTCACTTTCCAATTTTTCCTCCTCCTTTTCCACTCCACTCTCCTCCCCTTTCCCTTTCTCCTTCTTTTCAAGCTTTCCTTTCTTTTAAACATCGCTTTCCTCCTCTTCCCCACTCCCAACTTCTCTCCCCCAATTCCTCCTATTTTACCCCCATTCCTCTTCTTCCTTCCATCTCCTGTCCTCCCTTCCCTCCTCTTTTACCCAAATTCCTCTTCTTCCCTCCCCCTCCTCCTCTCCCTTCTTCCCTCCTTTTCCTCCTCCTTTACCCCTATTCCTCTTCCTCCTCCTCCCCACGAGGAAAATCTCTGCGTTCTGCGAAACCTGTTAGCGGCGGCAGATCGTCGTTGTCGCGCCGATAACGAGGTAGTTAGCGAGTTACTGGGCCCGGTGATCGTCTCTCTCCTCCGACCCCGCCCCCTTTTCCTTTCTCTTTCCCTTTTTTTCCCCTTTTCCCCTCATCATTTTCTTTTATATCGCATGACATGTCCTTTCTCCTTTCAGCCCTTTTCATTTCTTCTTCCTCATTCTTCCACCTCCTTTGTTCGCGCTCTGCAGGATCTCTTAATTGGATAGGAAGTCAAGCCGCGCCGGTGGGTTCTCTTCTCTCTTCTCTCTTGTCTCTCCCTCCCATGCCCTCCTTCACTCTTTCTCTCCCTTCCCTCTATGCCCTTCCTTCTCCTCCTCTTTCGCCTCTCCCTCTTCCTCTCCTTTCGTTCGCGCATTGCAGCACCTCTTGATTGGGTTCTCACCTGATTATTCTCGAAGTTTCATGGCCAACACAAGCGCTGCTATGCCTACTCCCTCTTCTCCCTCTCCTCCCCCCTCTCCCTCTCTCCCTTCCCCGCCTCCCTCTCGTTCTTAATTCTTATCTGTCCGTTTTTTACGTCTGTTTCTGTCTCCCAATGCTTCTCTCTCTCTCTCTCTCTCTCTCTCTCTCTCTCTCTCTCTCTCCTCTCTTCTCTCTCTCTCTCTCTCTCTCTCCATCTCTTCTCTCTCTCTCTCTTCTCTCTCTCTCTCAGTGTGTGTGTGTGTGTGTGTGTGTGTGTGTGTGTGTGTGTGGTGTGTGTGTGTGTGTGTGTGTGTGTGTGTGTGTGTGTGTGTGTGTGTGTGTGGTGTGTGTGTGTGTGTGTGCATTAGCATATTGCAAAATGGAAAGAGGGATGAAATACCTTCGCAAAAATGGCAAGAGGAGAAAGTGTTTAGAGAACAGAGGAGGAGAAGGAGAAAGGAAAAGATTAATGATTACGAAAAGTGAAACCGAGAAAAAAATTGGAAGAACAAAGAGACAGAAACCGGATAAACTTCTTCCAGCACACGACCGTTCAGAGCAGCAAACACCACACACACACACACACACACACACACACACACACACCCACACACACCCACACCCACACACACAACACACACACACACACACACACACACACACACACACGGTTGCAAAAAACCTTATTAGCAACGCCAGCTTATTCTTGGCAAGGCTTTTGAAGGAGTGCCATCGCAGGCGACTCCCCTCGGGCCCCAGATCTTGTTACAGACACGCCCGCCTTCATGTCACGCCCGCGGGAATGTCACGCCCTTCCTCGCGCCCACACGCCCTTACTTCCGTGACATCAGGCGGGTGAAGATAGAGATGCCAGCCCTGTTCGCAACAAGGATATCTCTGTCTAGCAGTTCCGGTATTTTTTCAATCTCTCTCTCTCTCTCTTTTCTCTCCTCTCCCTCTGTCTCCCCCTCTCCCTCTCTCTCCTTTCTTCCTTCCTCTCTCCCACTCTCCTCTCTCTCTCCCCCTCTACCTCCTCTCCCTCCCTCTCTCCATCCCTTCCTCTCTTCCTCCCTCCCTCTCTCTTCTCCTCTCCCTCTCCCCCTCTCCCTCCCTCCTCCCTCCCTCTCCCTCCTCTCCCCCCTCCCTTTCCTTCCCTCTCCCGCGCCTGATAAATCTTATATAACTTTTGGGGGTTCAAGTCAACAGAGAAGGTGCATGTTTATTCAGGTGTCCTCTCTGTGTACCATCCAGATCGCTGGTACAAGCGCGGAGACATGTGCGTGCTCTTGCTTGTGACTGCGTGTGTGCGCCTGCTGCAGCGTACATGCATGTAAGTAATAATACGTGTGGATATTCGTGTGAACGTTAGGCGTGTGCGTCTGCGCTCCAGCTGTATATAATACACACATCAAATTTCTCGTTATTTCTTGCAATTGCCCGCCTTTAAAGTTTGCAAGACCAATCATCGCAGGAGAGGCCGCCCCTTTACCCTCCTCATTCCCTCCCCCCACCCCTCCCCTCCCCTCCCCTCCCCCTCCCCTCCCCTCCCTCCCCCTCCCCCTCCCCTCCCCCGCTTCTCCTCCTCCGAAATATTGGAAGTTTTCCGATTCGCGGAAATTAACGCCCCGCCGCGCCTTCACTTCCCAGAGCGAATGCGAAGAACAAGCAACACTAAGATACCGAATTTACGAATGTGGGGGAGAAGGATATAGAGTAATAAAAGCGAGAACCAAGGGACGACGATGCAATATAAAATGAGACCTAATGATCCGATATCAAAGAACCTCGAACAAAAACGCAATTCTTTTTTAAAAAATGACACCGAACGAGAAAGATAAAAAACAAAACAAAGCAAATAGGAACAAAAAAAAAATAAAATAAAAATAAAAATAAAAAAAAAAAAAATCACACAAACCCAAGCTGACAAATAAACACCAAAACCCCATAAAAAAAAATTCGGACACTCTCGTAGTCCTACCATCCCCATCCTCCCCGCATTGCAAACCCTTCCTCTAAAAAAAAAACCTTTCTCTCATCCCTTCTTCCTCCGTTTCCCTCTGCCTTTGCTCCCCGCGACGAAGACGAAGAGAAGACGAAGAAGCGGAAGACGAAGAGAGACGAAGATAAAGCGGACACAAAGACGACGAAGATTAAGGACGAAGAGAAGACGAAGATAAAGAAGACAAGAGAAGAAGATAAAGCGGACACAAAGACGAAGAGAAGACGAAGATAAAGCGGACAAAGACGAGAAGACGAAGATAAAGCGGACACAAAGACGAAGAGAAGACGAAGATAAAGCGGACACAAAGACGAAGAGAAGACGAAGATAAAGCGGACACAAAGACGAAGATTGAACAAAGACGAAGAGAAGACGAAGATAAAGCGGACACAAAGGAGAGCAAGAAGAGCGAGAACAACAGGTGCAGTCGCGAGCATCTCTCGACGCCCTCCAGCATCCCGGCCACTAACGGTCTTGTCCCAGCTGTCCGTCACGCAGGACGACTTCCTCCATCCGGGCGCTGCTTGTTGCTTGTTTCCCGGGCGGGCGGAAAGGCAGGAGGAGAGAGAGGGAGGAGAGGAAGGAGGAGGGGAGGAAGGAAGGAGGAGGAAGAAGGAGGAGGGAGGAGGGGAGGAGAGGAGGAGAGGAGGAGGAGGAGGAGAGAAGAAGGAAGAAGAAGAAGAAGAAGAAGGAAGAAGAGGAAGGGAGAGGAAAGGAGGAGGAGGGGAGGAGGGAGAGAAGAAAGAGAGAGAGAGAGAGAGAGAGAGAGAGAGTGAGAGAGAGAGAGAGAGAGAGAGAGAGAGAGAGAGAGAGAGAGAGAGAGAGAGAGAGAGAGAGAGAGAGAGAGACAGAGAAAGAGAGATTGAATGACAGCCGCGCCAGGCAGGGCACACCAGCTTTATCAACACGTGAAAAGTATGGCCACGTAATCCGATGCACGAGCCCATGATGCCCCCCCCCCCCCCCCCTTCGCATGGAATTTTGCATGATCCCGACGACGACCCTAGCACGACCCCTCCCCCTCCCCCTCCACCCCACCTAAGGACCTCCCTCCGCCATGTCCGCGAGTCTATAACGAATCCTAGAGCACTCTACACTCACCCTACATTCCCTGTCAACATAAAACCCCCCCCCCCTCCCCTTCGGCCTGCGTAAAGAATCCCCGCTATCAAGTGAATGACGGCGAGGGCTTTACGACACCCACGTTACGGCAGGACGCCCGTGGAATCGCCCGCCGAAAGCTTCACGACAGCGAGAGCCAGCTGCCGTTCTGAAACTATTCCCGGCTCGTCTTATCGCTGTCTTGCCCCGACGCCGCGCATCTCGCGAGATAAAACTGGAGAAAGAGTTATCAGGAGTTCCCTTAACCCGCTTCCTCTCCGGCGCGGAAATAAAACTCGAGAACCCGGTCTAACCTCTTTTTCTTAATAAATGAACAGACTATATACGTCTCGCTATACTCGGCTTTCCTAAAAATCCGGACTGAAGTTCATCCAGCGTTGCACAAGCCCCGTGAACACGCGCAAGCAAGCAGGCAGGCTCGCAAGCAGGCAGGCAGGCAGGCAACCTACCACGAGTATAAGGTGACAAGGGTCTTGCCTCATGAAGAAAATCCCGTGAACAAGTCTACCCGGCAAACGGCTGCGGCAAGTGTCACCGGGTCTCATGTTCGGCGGGCGAGCTTCCGTCTCCCGGCGAAACGGGTTTTATGAGCCTTAATTCACACGGAATGGTCGCCGTCAATATCCCATTACCCGGGGAGACTTGCCGTAGTCGCGCGCGCTCTCCGGAGGACCATGAATGGACGAAAACCGAGGCAAATCGGCGGGATTTGCCTCGGCTCGCTAC
>NW_020869260.1:360563-365563 GCF_003789085.1 Penaeus vannamei | reverse complement strand
CCCCTTTCTATTTTTCTCTCCTGTTCCTCTTCCTTCTTTCTCTTCCCCTTCTTCTCTTCCTCCTTCTATTCTTCTCTCCTGTTCCTCTTCCTCTTTCTCTTCCCCTTCTTCTCCTCTCCCCTCCCCTTCCCCTTGACCCTCCTATGAGAACCTCTCCTCTTGTCGTTGACCCAGTCATGAGTACTTCCCCAACCCCCCCCCCCCGCCGGCCTCCCCTCCCCTGACCCACCCATGAGTCCCTCCTCTCCCTCACCATCCCTCCCCCTCCTCCCCCTCCCCCCTCACCATCACCAAGACGCCCTTGAATACTGATGGTGAGGCGGCGGCAATGCCCCAGAAACGAAGCGGAGAGAAAGGGGCAAATAAAAAAGGTATTTCAGGTAGGTCTTCTCTCTCTCTCTCTCTCTCTTTCTCTCTCTCTCTCTCTCTCTCTCTCTCTCTCTCTCTCTCTCTCTCTCTCTCTCTCTCTCTCTCTCTCTCTCTCCTCTCTCTCTCTCTGCCTTTCTTTCCTTCTCCCTCTCCCTCACTCTCCCTCTCCCTCTCCCTTCTCCTCTCCCTCTCCCTCTCTCCTCTCCCTTCCCCTCTCCTCCTCCTTCTTCCTCTCCTCCTCCTCCCTCCCCTCATCACCCCCCCCCCCGGCGACCAGATGACGCATCCAGGCTTACGGATGATATGTGCCCTCCGCGGCTAACAACGTCCGCTCCTTCGTTAAGATAATTCGGAGATACCGAGAGGCGACGACGCACACACCGCACGTGCTCCGACAACCACGCAGGAATTTCTGAGTTTTGCGCTGATCGAATTTCGCAAAATATGAAGTAAGTGTATAAGTACTATATACATCTTCGTATTTCCTAAACTAATAATATATCATTATAGTAAATATACCTAAACACAAATTAAGAACAGCTAAACGCACACGCACACACACACACACAGGCTGTGGCCCTCCCCAACACCCCACACCACACACGCGCGTCCACTAACACACCCCAGACGCCCCCCACGTGGCCCACCAAACACGCCGCCGGAAGTCAATGCACGCGGCCATCCCCACCCCCATCCCCTCCCTCTCAGGCCATCCTCCATCCTCCTCCCTCCCCTCCTTCCCACCCTCCCTCCCCCCATCCCTCCCCCACACCATGTCACGAAAACACCAGACACAATCGATCCTGCACATGCATACACACCACACACACACACACACACAGACACACACACACACACACACACACACACACACACACACACACACACACACACACACACACACACACACACACACACACACACACACACACGAGAGGGATGATTCACGGTGACTTACGCTCGCCCAACGCGGACGACTTCCTTCCTCAGCTCCCGAGTACCTCCGCGAGTGCCTTTGTTCCTCCCAAGACGAGCAGCTCCTCCCGAGGAAGACGCGGCAGAGGACGGGCGCCTTAAGGTCATTAGCAGGAGCAGCTGGAGGCGGGTGGATCTTATCAGCGCAGATTGGCAACACTGGGTTCATTATACCGGCGGCGGCGACTCCCGGTCTTTCTCACCTGCGCTGCGTCGCCGCCGGACCGGGAACTGGGAGGCGAGGGGCGAGGGGCAGAGAGCGCGCGCCGGAGGTCCTTCTGGAGAGATCCTATCGCGGTTTTCCAATCACTGGCGGAAGAGCTACGCAAAAAGGATGCGTTTTACGCTAGGCATTCGGTCCAGGTCTGTCTCTTCTTTCGGTTCTGCTTTTCTGGATCTCTCTCTCTCTCTCTCTCTCTCTCTCTCTCTCTCTCTCTCTCTCTCTCTCTCTCTCTCTCTCTCTCTCTCTCTCTCTCTCTCTCTCTCTCTCTCTCTTTCTCTCTCATCTCTTCTCTCATCTCATTCCCTCATCTCATTCTCTCATCTCATTCCCTCATCTCATTCCCTCAACTCATTCCCTCATCTCATTCTCTCATCTCACTCTCTCTCTCTTCTCTCTCTCTCTCTCTCTCCTCTCTCTCTCTCTCTCTCTCTCTCTCTCTCTCTCTCTTTCTCTCTCATCTCATTCTCTCATCTCATTCCCTCATCTCATTCTCTCATCTCATTCCCTCATCTCTCCGCTCTCATTCCCTCATCTCATCAACTCATTCCCTCATCTCATTCTCTCATCTCATTCTCTCATCTCATTCCCTCATCTCATTTCCCTCTCATTCCCTTCATCTCATTCCCTCATCTCATTCTCATCTCATTCCCTCATCTCATTTCCTCATCATTCTCTCATCTCATTCCCTCATCTCATTCCCTCAACTCATTCCCTCATCTCATTCTCTCATCTCATTCCTCTCTCTCTCTCTCTCTCTCTCTCTCTCTCTCTCTCTCTCTCTCTCTCTCTCTCTCTCTCTCTCTCTCTCTCTCTCTCTCTCTCTCTCTCTCTCTCTCTCTCTCTCTCATCTCATTCCCTCTTCTCATTCCTCATCTCATCTTCTCATCTCTCTCTCTCTCATTCCCTCATCTCATTCCCTCATCTCATTCTTCATCTCATTCTCTCATCTTCATTCTCTCATCTCATTCCCTCATCTCATTCCCTCAACTCATTCCCTCATCTCATTCTCTCATCTCTCATTCTCATCTCATCTCATCTCATTCCCTCAACTCATTCCCTCATCTCATCTCATCTCTCATCTCTCATCTCATTCTCTCATCTCATTCCCTCATCTCATTCTCTCATCTCATTCCCTCATCTCATTCTCTTCATCTCATCTCCCTCATGTCATCTCTCTCATATCTCTTCTTCTCATTCTCTCATCTCATTCTCATCTCATCTCAATTCTCTCATCTCATTCTCTCATCTTCATTCTCTCATCCTCTTTTCGCTCCCTCTCCCCATCTCTCCTTCCAATTCCCCTTTCCTTCTCGCCTACCTCCTTCCATTCCCTCGACTTTCTTCCCGTACGTCTTTTCCTCCCTCCGCCCCGTCCCTTCCCCGAATCCAGTCCGTTTGGGCCGAGTAAACAATCGTATTACACTAACTGCTTATAAATGAGCTCTCCCACAGAGCCAATCAGCAGGACCCTTCACGTACATGCGTTTCCCACCCCCACCCCCTTACCCTTACCCCCACACCCACCCACCCCACCCCTTACCCCTACCCCACCTCCACCCCCCCCCCACACCCCTTCCCCTCCTTAGTCGTGTTGGTTCCTGTTGGGGAATTTATTATCACGAATCCAGACTGCGCTAAGACTGGAAAGAGGTTTGATTTTCTTCGTCTCAAATCTCTCCTGCAAAAAACTAATACGCACTATGAATGCATTTTCTTCCTCCTATCCTTCTACTCTTCCTCTTCTTATTATTATACCTTATCATCTACTTCTTCCTCTCTTATTATTATACCTTATCATCTACTTCTTCCTCTTCTTCACCCTCATCCTCACTTCTACTTCATCTTACTTCTCCATCTTCATCCCTCCCCCTTATCTTTTTCCCTCTTCTTCGTCTTATAGTTAACGATCTCCTTCGCCTTCTCCTTCCTCTCCTTCTCTCCCCTCCTCTCCTCCCTCCCCACCTCCCCCTTCTCTCCTCCTCCTCCTCCTCCTCCTCCACCTCCACCTCCACCTCCACCTCCCTCCCTCCTCCTCCCCTCCCTCCCTCCTCCTCTCCTCCTCCCTCCTCCCTCCTCCTCCTCCCTCCCCCCCCCTCCCCTCCCCCACCTCCACCTCCCTCCACCTCCACCTCCACCTCCACCCCACTCCACCTCCACCTCCACCTCCACCTCCACCTCTCCACCTCCTCCTCCTCCTCCTCCTCCTCCTCCCTCCTCCTCCTCCTTCCAGGCCCCCCGCGCGTACTCTACCCGCGGTCGACCTACTTAGCACCGTGTTTAGGCCTTCCGTCTGGATGTCAGGTCTACTCCACCTCCTGCATGACTCGCGCGATCTCCCTCGCCTGAGCTGGTTAATTTTGTAGGCCTTTCGACCCTTTTCTCGTGGTTATTGATAGGATTCTTATCTTTTTGCGGACTTCCTATCGATGCTTGTAGTTTTTGAGTGCGTTTACGTCTTGTCTAAGCATTTCCATAGGCCTATTTCCTATCACATTTCAATAATAATAATAATAATAATAATAATAATAATAATAATAATAATAATAATAATAATAATAATAATAATTCCCTAACTATATAAGTTGTAACGATATCAACAAAGAATTTCCGAGTCGTCCTGTGGCAAAACATTTTTATAGGCCTACCTTCGAACCAATCTTTATGCTCGATCATAAATAACCCGGAGCTTTTGAAATCCACAACCCCAGAAATATAAGCGACACGTGACGCCAAAGTGCCAGGCAAATGAGAGAGGGTTCACTCAAGTGCCATTGCTCTCGCTCGAAGGCACTCGATATCGGCTATGTCTTGAGTGCCAGCTTCCGGGATATTATTAAAGTGATCAATGTTGGGCTTTGATTTTTCCTCAGAGCAATAAAGAGAGAAACAAAAATAACCCCAATTAAACTTCCTTTTAATTCTCGTCTTTTAAAAAGCAGTTCAACGCATCGTCTCCTTCACTCTACTAACAACAATGAAGCACCTTATTGCTGAGTTGATCCTGGCTGTGCGAAACGGATCTGTCGCGAGAAAGGGGACAGTGGGGGGGAACATATCCCCACTCCCCTCCCCTCCCCCCACCCTCTATCCCTCAACACAGCGCTCTCCAGAATCAGCTAAGAGGGGGAAGAGGTGGAGGAGGAGGAAGAGGAGGAAGAGGAGGAAAAGAGAGGAGGAGAGGGGAGGAGGAGGAAGAGGAGGAGGAGGAGGAAGAGGAGGAGGAAGAGGGGGGGAAGGGGGAGGTGGAGAAGGGGGGAGAGACACATTGTCTACATGAGTGTCTTCTTATTGGAAGGCACGGATCCCCATGTCCAGTGACGCGCAGAATACGACGGTTTACCATACAATGAAGGATTTAAATTGTTTGTTGTTTGGGCTACTCGGTTCATAAGAACACCTCGAAGACTGTATTACGTTTTAGGAAATCACATTT
>NW_020869260.1:323756-346256 GCF_003789085.1 Penaeus vannamei | reverse complement strand
ACATCACGTGAGAAATTCAAGCAAGAGAGCAGTCTGGCAATGGTACACAACATACCGCAGAGCCTGCCTTCCACAGGGCTGCTTCAATTACAGTCCAGGCGCAGCCCGTGTGAGGGAGCGCTGAGGAGTTGAGGATCGGGTGCTTTAAGAAACAAAGTCTTCCAAGTTTACACCGAAAGTACGAGACCGAGAACAGGCGAAAGTAGCCCGAAACCGGTGCCCGAACGCCTAACCCATTAAGGCTTTCGGAGTGCAGGAGCCGGACCTGACACATACTTCTATCTTTTTGTGTCAAGGCATAAAACTAGAACACATTATTCGTTCCTGCATTTGCAATTTCCTACGAGTTTTAGCTATAACTCGAACTTTCTACAGTGCCACCACAACTCCAACCGCTGGCTCCCCAAGCGGCGCCCCCGAGCCGCCCGCAGCCGGACAGTCCCAGGGGAGCGGTGACGAGACAACCAGGCCAGGTGCTTACGGCCGGCGCAAGGGCTCCGGCGTGGCGGTGATGCGGACAGAGGTAATGATGGTGATGAGAGCGGTGGTGGTGACGGCGGCGGTGGGGTCGCGGCCACGGCATGAGACCGGTTGTTCCAGTATTCAGTCGGTGTTGGTCGGGCGCGCGTGATGTTATGGCGGGCGCTGCAGCCTTGCAAAGTTGCCCTCCGAGGCCAGAAAGTCCGGCCCGAGCTCTGTTGCTAACCTCAGCCAGCTGGGGACCGCTGGCCGCCGATGACGGCCTCCTCGTACGGTGTTTGCAGGTGTCGCTGGTCTGCCGTTTTTAATGCTGCTGTCGCTTTGACGGCGCGTTTAGAGGTAACACCTGTATGCGTAGCGAGTGGGCGTGGAAGAGTAACCTGCGTTGTATGGGCGTGGTGATTAAGGCGAGGGTCATGGTCATAGTGATGATGGTGATGATAACACCTGTGTTTGAGGTAGTGAGTGTTGGAGTGATATCATCGGCATTAATACCATTATTAATATAAATAAAAATAATTACAAGAAAACAATATTAATAATAACAATAATAATAATAATAGTAACAATAACATTAACAAAACTGCTATTACTACTACTAGTACTTATAGTAGTAATAATAATAATAACAGTAATAACAATAACATCATCATCAATAACAAGTGATGACGATAATAACCAAGATGACCACAAATGACGAAGATGAAAATGAATGGCAAAGAGGCGAGGCCGACGGCAGAGGGCCAGCGGCATCGCGGCGGCGGCGGCGGCGGCGGCGTCGGGGCGGCCGGAATGCTGCTGGACGGAGGCAGCGAGAGCCCGACAAGAATCCCGCAAAAGAATCCCGCTCGAGACAAAATGAGAAACTGGCTTTGTGTAAAACCTCCACCTACCTCTCCCCCTTCCTCCGCCCCCCCTTCTACTCCTCCTCCCTTCTCCTTATTTTTTTTCTATTCTCCTTCTCCTCTTGACTTTTTCCTCTAATCCGTCTCCTTCTCCTTCTACTTCTCTTTCTTCTTCTTCCCTCCCTTCCTTCTTCCTTCTCCCTCCCTCTCGTTCCCTCTCCCTCCCTCCCTCGTTCCCTCTCCCTCTCCCTCCCTCGTTCCCTCTCCCTCTCCTCCCCTCCTCCCTCCTCCTCCTCTCTCCCTCCCTCCCTCCTCTCTCTACCTCCCTCCCTCCACCCTCTCTCTCCTCCCTCCCTCCTCCTCTCTCTACCTCCCTCCCTCCTCCTCTCTCTACCCTCCCTCCTCCTCTCTCTACCTCCCTCCCTCCTCCCTCTCTACCTCCTCCTCCCTCCTCTCCTCTACTCTACCTCCCTCCTCCTCCTCTCTCTACCTCTCTCTACCTCCTCCTCTCTACCTCTCCTCTCTCTCTCTCTCCTCTCTCCTCCCTCCCTCTACCTCTCTCTGCCTCCCTCCCTTCACCTCTCTCTCCCTCCCTCTCTCTCTCTCTCTCCTCTCTCCTCCTCCCTCCTTCTCTCCTCCCTCTCTCTCCTCCTCCCTCCTCCCTCTACCTCCTCTCTCCCTCCCTCTCTCTGCCTCCCTCCCTCTCTCTCTCTCTCTCTCTCTCTATCTCCTCCCTCCCTCTCTCTCTCTTCTCCTCTCTTCTCTCTCCCTCCGTTCCTTTTCCTCTCTTTCTCACCTTCCCCGTTCCTCTCTCTCAGGCGGGGGCGACGTGCGCAAAAGAAACCCGCCTTCGCACGTGTGATTTTACGCCAATTTGAGCTCGAACGAAAAAGCGCGACTCCACTGGCACTTGGCACTGTTTTTTCCCGATGAAAAAAACGAAAGAACAAGTCGAGCGCAGAACATTCCAATGGCTGCGTAAGAAAGGGTTTGGTTTTACAAAACGACGTCAAGGTATTGATACCACCTGGTTGCTTTATTTCTATTTCATCCATAATAAATAAAATCGAATAGGAAGTTGCACGCTGATAAAGAAATCATACGAATTAATTACACAATCAATCATATAATGGTCTAGAGGCAAAAACAGCAGAACAAAAGCAAGGAAATAAATAAACAAAAAACGCATTACGCACATCAAAACCCATTTCAAATCATATAACTTAAAAATCCGAGCGTGATCATTCTAGAGTTGAACTTGGGAAGCCCAGGGCTCCGCGTCCAGCCTCCGAGGGCTTCCGAGCGCTGCGCCGTGTCGGTGATCGGGCTCTTTGGACATCGACAGTCATGCTTCTGAGTCAAATAACTGCTTGCTATATATGTGATTTGTGGTTAATCACACAGCAAACACATGCACATATACATACAAAGGCGTATATACATACACAAACTCACTTAGGCATACGCACTCACATTCTCACGTTCTGGCAAATGCACACGCACACTCACCCATACACATAAGCATATTTGTTTTTCTTTTCCTTTACACCTGTTGCTTAAAAAGAGACAGACATCATTACACTGCACAGCGCTTCCTTTGGAAATCCTTCCCTGGCTTCCCGACTACAACATTTTCGAAACTGTAAAGTAAGGGACAAAATCTTTTTTCGAAAATTTCGAAACTTAATAGAAACCTCTGACTGGTCTAGTGTAACGGCGCATATGAACGGCTTGAAAAAGGCATACTGGCGACAATAACAAAAAAAAGGACAAAAAATATTCCTGTCAAAAACGTAATGTTCAGTGAAAAATAAAAAAAAAACAATGTAAAATGATAGTAAAAAGTATAGCCTAGTAAGTTAATTAGCAGAAGCGAGATAACACTAACACTCGGCGTTTCCAGTCGCTCAAAGTTAAAACCATCTCTCAAGAGCCACGTTTCGTTGACAATAACAATTAAAGCCACATGGAGTGTCATTTTTACACGACCACATTGACAATGCTTTTACACGATATAGCATACATCGAAATGCTTTCTTTAGTTAATCTCATCTCTCTTCCCCATTCCAATCTTTCCGATCTAAGCATTTCCTTTGACTGTTCCCAGTCTCCCTCTTTTTTTTTTCCTTTCTTCTACGCTATCCTGTATTATCCGGCTTCCTTCCAAGCCTTCCCCTTTCTCTGCTTCTTTGTTCACAGCACTCGCTTCACTTCCGGAATTGTCCCCATTTTTGGTTTGCTGCTGTTTATATATTTCAGATATATTTCAGATAAATATAACAAAAGAGTACTGAAAATGACTTGTACTATACACAGCATATCCTTAGTAGAATGTACCTAAAAACAACAACCAATTCCTTTACTTGCACCTCGTTACTTCTTTCCTTCTCACACATTATAGAATATAATGTAATACAATAGGCAGACAATCTGACACACAGATCAACACACGCAGACGGATAGACAGATAGATATAGACAGATCATCATCATCATATTACGGGTAGTTCACCCCGCTGAGGAGCCAGGGCCCTTTGAGGTTCTATTTCCGAGTGAGAGCTGTGGCCGAGGGAAAGGCAGCTCCTTCGAGCGCGGAAGAATTCCTCCGTCGCTTATCCAGCTTCAAGGAACTTCTCCGAGACAAGAAATATGCAGAGCTGTCCTTTCCAGATGGACGGTCATGGTGTAACTAATCAACTGTCTATCTATCTATCTATTTATCTACCGACATACTGTGTTAGCATATCCATGTGCGCGCGTTCGTGTAAATATATGCTATATATAATATATATATATATATATATATATATATATATATATATATATATATATATATATATATATATACATTCGATAATCTGTATACATAAAAAATACATATCTATCAGGTATAAGAGAAGAAAAAGAGAAATAAAAGCTCAACGCAGAGCCGGATACTGTTCTTTGAGTCATAAACATTGCTGCCTGGCATTTATCTCCGGTTTCCAGCTGAAAGAACAAGGCTTGAAATATTAGATTGTTTCTGCGGCTTTTATGACGAATATCATAACCAGCTTTTATTAACCGGACATCCGACATTTCAGGGTAAATTGGGACCCACGGGAAAAATACATAAAAATGTTTGATCATAAATTCCCTAAATAGGAAACAAAGGAAACAAACACACAAGGAAGTTCCTCTAAATATGCTCATATGACAGCGAAGAAAAGTGAGAACGTCTGGCGCTCCGAAACCAATGTTGAAACGGCCGTTTCAACATATATATATATATATATATATATATATATATATATATATATATATATATATATGAGAAGAGCTCATTTGACCTCGGGATTTAAAGGATTTCTTCTGCACTTGTTAATGGGCTTTCCTAATCTATTTTTGTTACATTTTCTAAATAAGGTTTTGCATGTTTTTGACTTGTGTAATTATACAGCCTAATCATATAAAGGTAAAACTGTGTATATTACAAGTGGGAGTCTGTGTGTGTGGGGGGGGGTGAGGCCTCCGTGGCTATCGAGCCCATCATATCTCCGGTGAAAGCCTGGCCGAGCACGGAGGGGGAGGGGCGGGGACGGGAAGAAGGGGGATGGGGGCGGGAGGAAGGAGGAAGTGGGGGGAACGGGTGAAGAAAAGTGAAAGAGAGTAAGGGAGATGGAGAGGGATATGGATATGGAGATGGAGACGGGGATGGAGAGGGAAAGCAAAGCTCCGCCGGTACACGTGTTTTTGCGCCCCTGCGACAGGTCGTGCATGGCTCATGGCTCTCGAGAACTTGCATACTCTTCCTCCTTCTCCTCCTCCTCTTTTTCATTTATAAACATGAATATAAATAAATATATATACATAAAAAAAAAAAAAAAAAAAAAAAAAAAAAATATATATATATATATATATATATATATATATATATATATATATATATATATATATATATATATATATATAACAACGACTTCATTCATCTACGCACAGTATTTCTGTCTTGTTTACGCACGGCGCCGGTGAATGCCGAGGCTCTGCAGGCAAACTCAGACAGGACTGCCAGCCAAGTTCAGCTTCATTCTTACTTCCATAAACAATCCTCGGCTACAAGCAAAACAAGAAGGAAAGTAGGAATACTTAGATAGGAAAAGAAAAGGCAAGTAGATGAAAACAGAAGAAGAAGAAGAAAGGACAAGAAGTAGACGGAGAAAAAAAAAGAAAAGGCAGGATAGGGGGAAAAAGTCGGAAGAGAAATAGATAAAGAACAAAAAGGAAGAAGAGAAAAAGAAGAAAGATGATTTGTAAAATACAATTAAATGAACAAAAAATAAAGGAGGGCATTAAAGGAAAGATATACCCAAACGATCACAGGCTGAAATAAGAGATGAAAACAAACACGGGAAGGATAGAGGAGGCACAGAAAAAAAAAGGAAAATAGTAAGAAAAATAGAAGATAAGAAAGATGTACTATTTTGTGTATGTGTGATGTGCGTGTGTGCATGTGTGTGTGTGTGCTGAGTCGTAGCGGCAAGGCGCCCTCAGGCCCGATAAACGGCATGATGCATGACATGAACCACCGAGGGCTGCCCAGTGAGTGCCAGTGCCTCATGTGCCTCCTTCCTGAACGTGGCACTGACCTCACCGCGGGAACTCGCCTGCCCAACGCACACGTCGCGCACGCTGCGCCGCGCATGCGTCACACGCTTTCGCAATGGAGGAGGAGGAGGAGGAGGAGGAGGAGGAGGAGGAGGAGGAGGAGGAGGAGGAGGTGGAGAAGGAAGAAGAAGACGAGAGAAGGGGAAGGAAAAGAGAAGGAGAGGGAGGGGGAGAAACAAGAGGAATAATGGAAATCATAATTGAATAGAAAGGGGCAAGACAAGACGACGGACGGGGAAAGAAAAAAATAAGCATGAACAACAGTGACAGGATACTGAAAAAATTACAATGACACACTGGTGACACATCTGAACATAGGTTATAAAATGTTTATGTATGAAAAAGAGACAAATAAAACCATGCTTATTCTCAGACCATGAAAGAGTATTACAACCCAAAACATCCATAAGGGGAAAACTACCCTATTATACTCAACAATCTTTAAAAAAAAAAACGAAAAACCGAATCTCCAGAATGACTCCCCCACCGACGCCTGCCGCCCCGCCGCGTGCCTGGCAGCTCCGCCAATCGGAAACCCAAAACCCTCGACAAACACCAACGTTTGTACATAAACTTCCCTAACACTCTGTAGTCCTTGCTTAAAACACACAGCGCCGGGTGAAGTGCCGCCCAAAGAAGGTAAACAAACCTGGAATTCTGACCACCTTTAAATACACACAGAGAAACACGTACACAAACACAGGCGTACACACGTATACCCCCTTCCCCAATATGTCTTTCGCCCCAACGAGAACGGCTCCGAACGCGAGGCCGAATGCAGCCGGGAATTCTGCGCCGTTTCCTTTTCCTCTTTTGGTCACTTTATTGTTGATTTTTGTGTTGCGCGCTGTCACGGCAGCTATGCAGGGACCGGGCAGTGGGCTGTCCATGTGTCCCTTCGGACAAATAGGGAAAATGATGAACTAAAGGTTGAAACAATAAGGCCATCTATAAATGAACAACAAAATAACAACAGCAGCAGTAATAACCTTAACTATAACAATAATAATAGCAAAAAAACAACTAAATAAGTCATGTAAAAAGTGAGCGAACACGTTGACTATATAAGCAGTGCTTGCTTGCCTTATCAGCAAACTCCTCAGGTAAAGCATTTCCTTCGGCCTTTTGTCGGGCTCCGACATCCGATCCGGAGAATTTGCCCCGCTCTTGCACACGTGTTTCAACCCGACAGCATGTGTTGGATTCCGAGTGATCGGCTGGTTTCAGGTTTCGGGTTTCCACATTTCAGGAGGTTTCGGGACTCGACTTTCAGCAGACAGTCTGTTGTTTTTATTCACATTACTGCTGCTGTTGCCGCTGCCCACTCTGCATAGTCTGTTCGTAATAACAAATGTCCAAACAGAAGACATTACAACTTGCTCGTTCAGCATATCGAACGTGTCCTGCCAGAAGAGTGCTTACAGTCTCCTGCTGCGCTTACGATCGCCGAAGATGAGTCACACCATTTTTCTTGTATTCATTAGGAAGTGCGACAAGAAAGCACAAAAAGATATCTACACAAGCACAAACACGTTAATATTAGCATAAACACTGGTGCACACGCACATACGCAAAACACGTAGGCTTACTCTTAACCCGGTACGTGATAATGAATAACAATCATTCTGCGAAAATCCTTAATCATCATTTGAAAAAGAATATCTATCTGTCTTTGCGACCTTCGGCAGACTCGTAATCTCAGTTGAAAATCAAATCATACAAGCAGTTTATAGCACCAGGAATCCTCCCAAAGGCAGGCGACATTGAAGATATAATGCATTCCTCATTCCGTGTCAAATAAGTGTGATATGAAAGCACCTCGCGATCCCGAGGCTCACATTCTGAGAGCCGGAGCAATCTCCCCAGCCGCAAGGAGGCTCCACGGTTCACATGCCATTTCCTGGACTTGCTCTGTCATTCCCCGCGCGATATTCAAGCTCTCGCGCAGAACCGTACGTATAGCGGCCTGTGGGTTTCATTCTTTTTCCTGCTATGCATTTCCTCCTGCGACTTAAAAACGAATATCTTTGTGTACCTGCCTGCTTTTATTTTCTCTTATTTTGCTTTGTTTAGAGTCGGCCAAAAGTTGTCCCTCGGGTGATTTGAAACACATTCCGATCTAAATGGATTTTTTCTGATTTTTCATTGACTCGGAAATTTCGAGTGTTTGCTGCGTCGCGGCGACAGTCTGACACGCGCGTAAAATCTGTTGTGGGAAATAGAAAAAAAGTAAGCAGTGATAACAAGGAATATCTCAGATTCCATAGCTAGCTCAAAATCAAGCTCCAAAACACATGGAGACACAGCCACACTGAGAGAAACACACACAAGTAAATACACACGCACACGCACTCTAAGACATACACATGGATACATACGTATGCATACACAAAACGCGCACACGCGAGATGAACTTTCAAATACTCGTACCAATGAAATCTTACTCCGTCACATATTTTTCAAACCCTCTTTAGGGATACTTGGCCAAAAGGGGCCCCAAAGGCCTTAACTGCAAGCAACGACCGATTATCACGCACGCTTCGCTGCTTGCAAGATGAGAGTGATGAAGGACGTGGTGACGCGCAATGGATAGATGGAAATTCCTATTCGTATTGTTACGTGTCATAACAATGTGTAATACATCACTATCATATAATATTGTAACATTTCTGAATTACTGCTACAACACTATTGTCAATGCTATCATTCTCTTGGTTTTGCTTCAAAGTGATTCGGAAAAGGAAAGAAGAAAAACTCGCAAACCGCTTACCGTACAGTACAATAACCCGACACCCGCCAACCCTTCGACGCGCTCCCAAAATCCCCACGAAAGGCAGGAGCTGCAGACGGCAATTAAACCCGCGGTACTTCCCACGACCACAAGGTTAAGAAGGCAAATCGAGCTCAGGCGCCGGCGTGATGGCAGCGGACGGGGCACTTCTCGGTTTACGCGAGGGCGGCTCGAGGCGCAGGAGGCGAAGGGCCTGGAGATGGCCGCGAGGGATCGGCGAGAGACGGCCAGGGGGGCGGACGGCGGGGAGGCTTTGGGCCCAAACTGACTCGAGCTCAGGACCCGACCGCTCCTGCGTCCGCGGGTGAGGTCTGCGGTGCGAGACAGGAACTCCGAGGTACCAAACTGAAGAACACACTACTTTTACACTTATCACGGAAGAACAAACAAATAAATAATAAACAAATAAATAGATAGAATAAACAAATATACAACCAAATAATAATTCATCTAAAAGAGGATGAACATAATGACACGCTTTTATAAACGTCTCTCGTTCCCTCGTATTACAAAGGTACACTGGATCCCTCTTCGCATCCACAATTGAATCGTAAATTTCGTAAGAAATAGTTCTACGATCTCGCGATAGAAAATCTCACTGTAAAGAGCATATTGATTTTTTCTTCAATATTTGGATGCGCTTTGTTTACGCCTGTTTGCGCATTTCCCGTTTACCTCCAAATGGACCAACCTGTCAGGCAGCTACGCACCGCCCGGGTTTTCATGCAACCCTTTACCTCTATAGCCTTTTGAGGATTATTCAATATGCTCCTACCTTTTCTTACCTCTTTCCACTTCCCCTTTCTCCTTCCTTCCTTCGTACCTTATTTAATTTGTTCATTTCCTTTTCCTTCAGTTCTCTTCTCTTTTTTTCCCTTTCTCCTTTCTCCATCCTTTACTCACTCCCTCCTTTCTTCCCTGCTTCCCGACCTCCTCCCGTCTTTTTTTCTCTCGCCATATACAAGGCTACTCTTCGGATTCATCATGTCTTGCCTTCCTGCCTTTGATCGGCGTCCGCCCCAAGCCCTTAAACCCATTTCCGCTCGGCTTAGCCAGGCGGCAGCGGGGGAGACTGTCACAGACTCCGGGGAAGGCGCCGCTTATACACCCAATGCTCCTAAATTGGAATTTCTATATTTCCGAGAGAAATTCCTGGTTAAACAAGATATCTTGCTCCATCGTTCGCGAAGCCCCTGCTTAATTTGGCATTAAGACTAAGCAAACTTCGGCGCCTGCCCCTCTGACGGCAGGTGGGTCCACGGCCAATGACGATTCCTTTCGCCAAGTCGCTGGCTCAAGCTTTAATAACGGCTGTCAATCGTTCTTATTTACAAGGCATCTTTTAACAACGGGATGACGGCCGCTCTGATGAAAGAGCTGATGTCCGATGCATAGATGGCGCACATAAATGAAAGGGATGACGACTGCGCTGATTACTATTAAACGTGGCAGCTGATGATTGACGACTCTTGATCGAGATTGACGGGCGGTGTTGATGGCCCGATGAAGGATGAGGACACGGAGGAGGAGTAAGAACACCGCCGGGAGTGAGAGCTGTAGCAGCGACAGCGGAATCTGCCGACAGGAGGAGGTGCCGACGAGCCACGCCAACCTCGGCTGTGCATGAGGAGCGACGGGGGTTCTGCCGGCACGAATTGCGAGGGCAGAGGGGTGTTGCCGGGGATAAAAAGGGGCGTTCTGAGGTTGTGGGCGGCGGCGTCGGGTCAAGAGCGCTGAAGACCCTCTCGAGGCCGTCACCCGATCCCGCCCTCCCCCCCTCTTCCACCCGGAGACCCGAGCGAACTCCGCCCATAGGGCCGCTCCGCCGCTCCGTCACGATTCCGTCGCATTTTTTTCGGGACATTCCTGCGACGCCGATGCCCTTCTTCCACACGCTGATCTGTGTTCCCCGCAACCTCTCTGCGCATTCGTTCGCCCGTCGTCCTCCCGGACCTTGTTTCCAACGTCAACACGCCCGGAGCGGGCGGGCTTCGGGAACAGTGTTCTGCCTGACAGCTTTTATTGACGCAGTTCTCAAAGGAAAACAAAGGCTGGCGAGGGCGTGCGCTGAAGGATTTATTATCCAGTAAACACAGCCAGACAAAGCCGACTTGACCGCCTGTCTCACCCTCACCAGCTCCAAGGAGGCTGCGCCGATCGCTAGACAAAGCACACGCAACTCCGTTTCTAAATACTGTATAATTTTGGCATCAATGCCAATATTAATTACATACACAATTAATACATATAGATCAACATACGAAATAAGTGTTACAGTCGATACGGAACTATCAATCCACATATCAAAATTAGACAAAATAGGAATATATCTCATCCATAATAAACCATAAATAAAACAAAAATACTGGCGGACCCCTCCCCTCCCCCTCTTCATTTCAAAGGCATTAGTCATTCCGCGCAAGGAGTCGCCCGGTCGCCTCAATCGACCATTCATTCCCCTGCAACAAGGTTAATGGCCGATGACATTCGTATTCCACTGGGAGCCCCGACCTCTCGTTTGTGATTATATTCAACATCTTTTCACTGGCAAGAAAGGGTCCAGCTATACGGTCCATAACAATCACATATAAACAAGGATCTGGCATGCATGTGTGGTGGAAGTAAGAAAGACAAATGACAAGATGGGAGCAGAGGTGCCTCGACAAGCGAGTGGAGTGGAGAGCGAGCCAAGTCAAAGCCCCCAAACCATCCCCAAAACAAAACATGACTATGACTCAGAAAAGCGGCTTGAAGCCAACTGGACTCCATCAGTGTATGCTCATTCTAAAGCCAGAGGAGTCTCCTGCCCGGCCGGCCGCTCGCCGCTTACACAACGCTCCCTCCCCCTTCCTCATTCCTCTTCCCCCTCCCCACTTCAGTTATGCCCCTCCTCGTCCCTCCCCTACAGAGCCTCCGACGACACAGAACAGTAGCCGAAAGCTTTTACACAACCCCGATAACAGACCACCTTGAGACAACCCGGACTTATTACGACGGGTCACGCAGCGCCGCGGACCTTATCGGGTCAGCGTCGGCCCGAACACGCTCCGCTCTCCTCTTTGCCTTTTGTCCTACTGCAGCTTTAACGAACCGCATGAAAGGGTATCGAAAACACGGAGCTGACGTCACTGCAGTAGTTGCCGGCGATCACTAAATTCCTTTTATGTGACTGCTTTTTTATGTCTGCTTTTATATGCCTGCTTTTGTACGTCTGCTTTCATATGCCTGCTTTTGTATTTCTGCTTTTATGTCTCCTTTTATATGCCTGCCATTATATGTCTGTTTCTATGACTACTTTTACACGCCGGTTATGCATGTCTAGGTTTAAAGTAACTGCCTCTCATTGGCAAAAAAATATACGTCTGATAAATGATCCTAAGTTTGATCTCTGATTCCTTATGCCTGATAACCAACAAAGGCCATTTCCTATCTCTCTCTTATAACTGATTTGTAGGCCTGATAAGACCATTAGTAATTGTATATATACATTTTATTTTCTCTTTTATGTCTAGCTAATAACTGCTTACAAACTTCCATGCTTTATTTCTAAAACAATCTGTAAACTTCCTTACTAAGCGCGACGAGACCGCGAGAGGAGCCCCTCGTCCGCACAAATACGTACCGATGACGCCCTCCTCTGCGTAGGGGACGAGCGCGCAGGGCATGAGACCGTCTCTGCACAAACCTTGCTCTCTTTCGTTCATTAGTCTTTTGTTCAGATCTAGGAACTTACCTGAAAAGAAAGAAAATGACAGTGAGTAATGATGATAAAAATACTTATTGATAAATGCAACAAAATATTAACAACAATAATAACAAAAAAAAACATCGAAGGCAATGATAACATCAATAACAAAACAACAATAATATAAACAACGACAACAATAAGTATACTATCGAGATGATGAAAACCCTTTATAATAACACTAAAGACAACCCAACAATCTCTTTTTTTAACCACCGCGATCTTTGTACTACAGATTAAACATGATGGCCCACGTCAACCAGCCTATGGCCTCTCTACGGACGAAACATGAAAAAAAAACGTTAGAATGACTTTTAAAACATGAAGCAACATAAAGCGCTGCAAAACTAGCAATAAAATCAGAAGGTTGACTTTCCCTTCGGGGATCCTCTTTCCATGCATATGATACATTAGCAAAGGCAGAAAGAGAAGAAGTTGGAAACAAAATTTAAAATCTGTCCTTTTCCCGGACGCATAAACGCTGAAGAGAGCGAAAGTCACTTAGATATCAAGTGAACACGAAACTCAGTATGCTTGCGATTTCAATTATCCTCAGGGTACAATTGCCACAGAAGCCAAGCTCTCAACTCGGTTTCCATCTTACATATTCTTCAGTAAAACGATGGAGAGTTTCTCCTCCCTCGTCTTCTCGCCTCCCTGTGTGTCTGGCTGTCCACCTTCCTTATCCCTTATTCTCATTTCCCCTTCCCTTCTTCCTTATTCTCATCTTCTCCTTTCCTTCTCCCTTATTCTCATTTTCCCCTCTCCTTCTTCCTTATTCTCATTTTCCCTCTTTCTTTCTCCCTTATTCGCATTTTCCCTCTTTCCTTCTCCCTTATTCTCATTTCCCCCTTTCCTTCTCCCTTATTCTCATTTTCCCTCTTTCCTTCTCCCCTATTCTCCTCGCCCCTTCCCTTCTCCCTCACGCCGTCTCCGAGGGAGCCACTCAGTCTGCGGCTCCCCCTAACTCCTTCGCCGCTTCCTCACAGCAAAGGCTCCCAAAAATGAGAACTAACAGTCTACTGTCCTGTCATTGTCATAAAATAGGAAAGATTATCCTCATGCGCCGCGCTCCCGGGCCCTCCACAAAAAGTTTAGAAGTCTACATTACTTTTACTTTTTTCGTCTCGTCTTTCTGCGTGAGAATGTTGGCTCGGCTGTCCTTCGAGCACTTCTCTGTCTCTCTCTTCAGCACCGTCTCGTTCGGGTTTGTTCTATAAACCGATTTTTTCATTATTTTTTCTCGAATTATCAATTCCTCCATTCTTACTTCACTATCATTACACACCTTCCTTTGGGAATTACATTCATCGGAATGCCCACTGCCCTGCACCCCGCCCCCGCCCCCTGGACTCACCCTAGCCTGCACCCGCCCCGCCCCCTGGACTCACCTAGCCTGCACCCGCCCCGCCCCGGGACTCACCCTAGCCCGGCACCCGCCCCCGCCCCTGGACTCACCCTAGCCCTGCACCCCCCCCGCCCCTGGACTCACCCTAGCCTGCACCCCGCCCGCCCCGCAGCCCCCGCCGCCGCCCCCTGGACTCACCTCTGCCCTGCACCCCGCCCGCCCCCTGGACTCACCCTAGCCCTGCACCCCGCCCCGTGGACTCAACCCTAGCCCTGCCGCCCCGCCCCTTGGACTCACCCCCTGCAGACTCCCTAGCCCTGGCACCCGCCCCGGCCCCCTTCCCTAGCCTGCACCCGCCCCGCCCCCCTGGACTCACCCTAAGCCCTGCACCCCGCCGCCCCCGTGGACTCACCCTACCCTGCACCCCGCCCCGCCCCCCTTGGACTCAACCCTACCCCCTGCACCCCGCCCCCCGTGGACTCACCCTAGCCTGCACCCCCCCGCCCCTGGACTCACCCTACCCTGCACCCGCCCCCCCCGTGGACTCACCTATCGCCCTTCACCCCGCCCGCCCCGCCCCGCCCCCCCTCCCTGGCCCTGCACCCGCCCCGCCCCCTACCCTAGCCTGCACCCGCGCCCCGTGGGACCCACCGCCCCCTGCCCCGCCCGCCCCCGTGGACTCACCTAGCCCTGCACCCCCCCCCGCCCCCGTGGACTCACCTACCTGCAGCCGCCGCCCCCCTTTGGACTCACCCTAGCCCTGCGCCCGCCGCCCCGTGACTCACCCTAGCCCTGCACCCGCCCCGCCCCCGTGGACTCACCCTAGCCTGCACCCCCCCGCCCGTGGACTCACCCCCGCACCCCGCCCCGCCCCGTGGACTCACCCTAGCCCTGCACCCCCGCCCCCCCTGGACCTCACCCTAAGCCCTGCACCCGCCCCGCCCCTTGGACTCACCCTAGCCCTGCACCCCCCCCGCCGCCCCTGGACTCACCCTAGCCCTGCACCCCGCCCCGCCCCCGTGGACTCACCCTAGCCCTGCACCCCGCCCGCCCCGTGGACTCACCTAGCCCTGCACCCGCCCCGCCCCCGTGGACTCACCCTAGCCCTGCACCCCGCCCGCCCCCTGGACTCACCCTAGCCCTGCACCCCCCCGCCCCGTGGACTCACCCTAGCCCTGCACCCGCCCGCCCCGTGGACTCACCCTAGCCCTGCACCCCGCCCCCCCCCGTGGACTCACCCCCTCACCCTCGCCCTGCACCTAGCCCGCCCCGCCCCCCGTGGACTCACCTAGCCCTGCAACCCGCCCCGCCCCCGTGACTCACCCTAGCCCTGCACCCCGCCCCGCCCCGTGGACTCACCCTAGCCCTGCACCCCCGCCCCGCCCCCGTGGACTCCCCTAGCGGCGCCTGCCCCCCCCGCCCCCTGGTGGAAGCTCACCCTAGCTCCTGCAACCCCGCCCCGGCCCTTCGACTCAGCGCTATTGCCTGCACCGCCGCCCGTCCCCCCGTCGGGACTCACGCCTAGCCCTGACTCCCGCTCCGCCGCTCCTGACTCTACCTAGCCCTGTGCACCGCGCCGCCCCCGTGGGACCACCTAGAGCCCTTGCACTCCGCCCGCCCGCCCTTGGACTACCTAGCAAGGCCCTGCACCGCCTGCGCCCCGCTGGACTTCACCTATAGCCCTGCAGCTCGCGCGGCCCGCGCCCGCCGTGGATCTGCATCACCCTATGCCACTGCAGCCCCGCCCCTCTTGGACTCACCCGCGCCTGCACCCCGCGCGGCCGCGCCCCGTGGACTCACCTCTAGCCATGCACCTCGCCCCGCCCCCGCTGGAGCTCACATGAGCCCTGCACAACGCTGCTTCCCCGCCCCGCCGTGGACTACGACCCTAGGCCTGCACGCCAACCCCGCCCCCGTGGACATACCGCTAGCCCTGCGCCCGCCCCGCCCGTCGCCCTGGCGGCCCGTGGACTCACCCGTAGCCCTTGTACCCCGCCCGCCCTTGGACGTCACCCTCGCGGCCTGTCACCCGGGGTTCGAGCAGGAGGAACCGCCGCGGCAATCGCATGACGCTCATTCATTGCCGTTATCGTACAGCCAATCCGGCGGAATCCGAATTCCGTGAGAATACGCCCCTCTTGCCATAGCATTACTCTTGGGGCGAGTCCTTTGCATACGTCATAAAAGATGCTATCTACATTCTCTCTCTCTTCGTCTCTCTCTCTCCCCTCTCTATCTCCTCCCTCCCCGCTCTCTCTCTCTTTCTCATCTTTCTTTTCTCGCATCTCTCCTCTTTCTCTCTCTCTCTTTCCTCCTCTCCATCTCCTCTCTTTCTCCCTCTCTCTCTCATCTTTTTCTCCTCTCCCTCCTTCTTTCTCCCCTCTCGCCTCTCTCTCTTTCTCCCTCTCCCTCTCTCTCTTTCTCCCTCTCTCTCTCTTTCTCTCTCTTTCTCTTTCTCCCTCTCCCCTCTTCTCTCTTTCTCCCTCCTCCCTCTCCTCTCTCTAACTTTCTCCTCTCCCTCTCTCTTCTTTCTCCCTCTCAGCTCTCCGGTCTCTTTCTCCCTCTCTCCTCTCTCTCTCTTTCTCTCCCTCTCCTCTCCTCTTTCTCGCTTCTCTCTCTCTCCTTCTCCCTCTTCCTCTCACTCTCTTCCCTCTTCCCTCTCTCTGCTTTCCTCTCTTTTCCCTCTCTCCTCTCTCTCTTTCTCCCTCTCGTCTCTCCCTCTCTTTTCCCTCTCCCTCTCCCTCTGCTCTTTCTTCTACCTCTCCTCTCTCTTCTTTCTCTCTCTCCTCTCTCCCTCTCCTCTCCCTCTCATCTTTCTCCTCTCCCTCTCTCTCTTTCTCCTCTCCTCCCTCTCTCTCTTTCTCCCTCTCCTCCTCCTCTTCTCTTCTCCCTCTCTTCCTCTCTCTCTCTTTCTCTTTCTCTCTTTCTCCCTCTCTCCTCTCTTTCTCCCTCCCTCTCTCTCTTTCTCCCTCCCTCTTTTCTCTCTTTTTCTTCCTCTCTCCTCTCTCTCCTCTCTCTCTTTCTCCTCTTCCTCTCTCTCTCTTTTCCTCTCTCCCTCTCTTTCTCCCTTCGTCTTCTCTCTTTCTCCTCTCCTCTCTCCTCTTTCTCCCTCTCCCTCTCTCTCTTTTTCTCTCGCTCTCCCTCTCGTCTCTTTCTCCTCTCCCTCTCTCTCTCTCTCTTCTCCTCTCCCCCGTCTCTCTCTCTTTCTCCTCTCCCTCCTCGTTCTCTGCTCCCTTTCTCCCTCTTCATCTCTTTCTCTCCTCTCTCCCTCTCTCTTTCTCTCTTTCTCCTCTCTCTTCTCTCTTCTCTTTTTCTATTTCTCTCCGTCACTCTCTTTCTCTCTTTCTCCCTCTCACCTCGCTTCTTTCTCGTCTTTTCCTCTCTTATCTTCTCTTTCTCTCTTCTCCCTGCTCTCTCTTCTTTGTCTCCGTCGTCCCATTCGCGGAGTCTCTTGTGGTGCTCTGTTTCGTCCCTCTCGCTCTTCTCTTCTCTTTCTCGTTTTCTGCGCCTCTCGGTGCCGCGTCCATGTTTGTCTCTCTTGTTCCCTCTCATCCTCTCTTTTTCGTCCTCTTTGTCTCTCTTTCTCCCCCTCCGTCTTCTTCTCGCTTTCGTTCCTCTGCTGTGTTGCGTGCGGTGGTGGGTTTGGCGGGGGTCTCGCTCGGTTCTTTCGTCCTTGTCTTTCTCCCTCTCTCGTCGTTTCTCCCGATCTTTCTCCTCCCTCTCTCTCTCTCGTCTCTCTTCTGTCTGCTCTCTCTCTCTCTCTCGCGTCTCTCTCTCCCCTCTCTCTCGTCTCTCTCTCAGTCGTCTCCTCTCGTCTTCTCCTCTCTGCTTGTCTCCTTCCTCTCTTTCTCCTTCCTCTCTGTTTCTCTCTCTTTCTCCTTCTTCTCTTTTCTTTCTCTTTGCTATGTCCTCTACCTCTTTCTCTCTCTCTCTCTCTTCTTCTCCTTCTTCGCTCTTCTTTCTTCTCTCTTCTCTCTCTTTCTGACTTCTGTCTCCTTCTCTGTCGTCTTTCTCTCGGTCGGTTCTTCACTTCTCTCTCTTTCTCCTTCTATCTGGGTCTTTCTCCTTCTCTCTCTTTCTCCTTCTCTCTCTTTCTTGCTCTTCTCTGCCTTCTCCTCGTCTTTTTCTCCTTCCGAGTATCGTCTTTCTTCGCTTCTCTTTTTTCTCCCTCTCGATCTTCTCTCTTTTCCTTCTCTCGGTTCGCTTCTCTTTCTCCCTCCTCTCTTCCGTTTCTCTTTTCGGTCGTCGTTTCTCTCTTCTCCCCTCGGCTGCTGCTTCTGTTACTTTCTCTCTTTTCGTTCGTCTCCCTCTCTCCAGCGGGTCTCTTTCCCGTCTCCTTTCTCACTCCCTCTCTGTCTCTTTCTCGTCTTCTTCTCGGGTTACTCTTTTCTCTCCGTCTGTTCCCTCATCCTCTCGCGTCTTTTTCATCTTTCTGCGTCTCTCTGCCACTCGCTGTTTTCTCGCTTTCTCATCTTTCTCCGCTCTCGGCATTCTTTCTTCTCTTGTCTCCTCTCGGCTCTTTCCTCTTCTCGCCCTTCGCGCATTTGTCTCGTCTTGTCTCTCCCTCGTCTCTTTCTCCTCTCCCTCGTTCCTCTCTGTCTCTGTTCTCTCTCTCCTCTCTCTCTTTTTCTCCCCTCTCTCCTTCTCCTCTCCCTCTTCCTCTCCTCATTCCTCTCCCTCTCCCTCCTCTCCCCCTCTACCTCTCCCACTCCCTCTCCCTCTTTTTTCTTTTCTCTCTCTTCTTCTCCCTCTCTTCTCTTTCTCCCTTTCCCTCTCCCCTCCTCCCCCTCTACCTCTCCCTCTCCCCTCCTCCCCCCTCTACCTCTTCCACTCCCTCTCCCTCCCGCTTTTTCCTCTCTCTTTCTTCTCCCTCTCCATTTCATTCTCTCTCACCTGCTCTTCCTCATTCTCTTTCGCAGTCACTGTGTGCGTGTGCGTACTCCATCACGCATTAACCTGCGCCTGTTTAGCTCACCGACAGCAGCAACAAAGGCGGTCACACAAAGTTCCAGTCCACAAAGCTCTCCGTGTCTCCATCCGCACAATGCTCACCTTCCACGTCTGTTCCCGATTCTTTCCTATGCTGTCACTTGAGAAACTACCCCCCCCACCTCCCCCCACCTCTAATCCTACCCCGCTCAATACCCCCATGCCCCACCTGCCCCCTCCTATCCCTCTGGGAAAACAGACCTTTTTGTGCACATTGCATAGCATTGTTGCCGTTCTTGTCAACAGAAGACCGAAATCCCCCCCCCCCCCCCCCCGAAAAAAACGATATCAAGTATCAACTTTCGAGAACAACAGAAAAAATAGAAAATCCATTAGCGCGACAGACTAAAAAAAAGCCTCAAGCGTAGTTCGCAAATTAGGGCCACGCCATTGAAAAAGCCGAAGCGACGTCGCAAGACCCAGGCCACCCGTTCGGCAGAGAAAACAACTGCGTGAGGATTGTCATGCAAATTTGAAGAGTCGCTGACCCACAGCTGGAGAGGCGAGACGGAGAGCAAAAAACGTGGTCGAACAGGTACCAAGGTTTCACCACATGATGGGCGCTCTGCTGGTCACACCTGGCCGCCTCTGCAGGCCCTTTAATGCACACACACGCAAGTGCTTGGATAAATACGCCAATCCTAAGACCAGATTCGTCTTCCTCTGTCTGTGTATCTGTCTCTGTCTGTCTGTCAATCAGTCAGTCAGTATGTCAGGCTGTCTCTCTATCTCTATCTCACACACACACACACCACACACATCACACACTCTCTATCTCTACACACACACTCACACACACACACACACACACACACACACACACACACACACACACACACACACACACACACACACACACACACACACACACACACACACACACACACACACACACACACACACACACACACACACACACACACCACACACACACACACACACACACACACACACACACATACACACACACACACACACAAACCATAAACTCACAAAGCCTACAAATTCGGCAAGAAACGGGGAGGCCGGGAGGCAGGCGACCTGGAGTCCTACATGGGCGCATTTCTGTAACAGATTCCTCTGGCTTTACTCACAGGCTGATGATGTTCCCGGCAATGGGAGTCGTTGGGGGTGAGGGCAGCGTGAGTGATGAGGCGGAGGGGGCTGCGGCGGAGGATTGGGGGCAGGGGAAGAAAAGAGGGGCGGAGGGGGCTGCGCGGGAGGATTGGGGGCAGGGGAAGGAAAGGGGGGCGGAGGGGGCTGCGCGGGGAGGATTGGGGCAGGGGAAGGGATTGCGCGGGAAGGATTGGGGGCGGGGAAGGAAAGAGGGGCGGAGGGGGGGGGCACGCACAAGGGGGACGATAAGAGAAGAAAAGAGAGAAAGAGAGTATTAAACTGGAAGGAAAGGGAGCTAGGGAATGGGAGGAAGAGTGGGGCAGAGAAAGGAAAAGGGATAAAATAAACTGGAAGAGAAGCGAAGGAAAAAGAAGGTAGAAAACAGGAAAGAAAGGAAACGGGGAAAATGGGACCATGAGAATGGGAGGAGAATAGAAGATGAGATGTAATTAGCTCTGTGCAAGTTATGAATACGGTCACTCACAACAACATCGTTAATCACGGCAAGAATTAAATCGTATATAACAACCTGACGGTAATATCATCGATACTGAAAAGAAAATGGCAATGATGATAATAAAGTCAAGATTCAAATTAGAATTTCATAAAATACTCTCAAAGTTTTATAAGGACGAACTGGCAAGCAAGAGTTACTCAAAAGCTATGAACTGAACAAAAGGAAAACCTAGATGATTATCAAACACTTTTAATAAATTTAATGTGACAATCTAAATTCAAAAGGCAGTAATTTAAAATCCAAATGAAAAATACAAAAACTTCCAGCCACAAAAGAGAGCGAATCTCTACATCGCTCTGATTAAAAAAGTACAAGCCACAACTCGAACTAATCTGTCCGAGGATCTCACGAGGATACGCCGTGTCCCTCATATCTTGAGCATTTCAACATTCAGCCGCCTCTCCCCCCCCTTTGCCCTCCCCTCGGTCTCTTCGTCCCCTTTCGGCCCCTTTCCCCTCCCCTCGTCCCCTTTACGCCTCCTCGTCTCGTCCCTTTCGTCTCTCCCCCTCTGCCCCCTTCGTCCTCGCCCCTTGTTTCTCCTCGTTCCCTCGTCTCCTTGCCCCTATCTCAGTATCCTGTATCCTCCCTTCTCCTTGTTCCCCCCTCCCTTTACGTCCCTTTCCTCTTTACGCTCGTTCCCCTCATGTATCCTTGTTCTCCCTTGTCCCCTTACGTTCCTCATCTCTTCTCCGTGTCTCCTCGTCTCCCTACGCACTCCCATCTGTCTCCTACCCTTGCCCTCTTTCCCTCTCCCCTCGCTTCTCTTCCCTCTCCCACTGCTTCTCTTCTCTCTCCTCTCCTAGCCCCTCTTCCCTCTCCTCCCCTCGCCTGGCCTCTTTGCCCTTTGGCTTTCTCCCATACTTTTCTCCTTCGCTGCCCTTTCTTATTTCTCCCCCGTCGCCGCCCTCTCCGGGGTGCAGTAGGTCAGGCCGCGGAGGCACTTGTGTCAACACCGCGGATGCCGTCGGTGCCAAAGGAAGGGGCGCGCGAAATGCGGTCCCACATTATTGGGCTGTATGCACGTACACAAGCATGTGCATGCACTCAAAAAACACACACGCAACCGAGTGCCCTTCCCCGCTCCAGCTCCCTCCCCTCCACACACACGAGTACGCACATTGCTGCCACCTCCCTGCGTCACCGAGGCGCCCAAGAAGAGGTCAGCCAGCTCCATCCTGCCTTCATGGCGTCCTGATCCCAAACGACTCATATTGAACAATTAAACGTGCCCTGATTTTTTATACATATATACAACACGTTTATAATGAGTAATGTGTAAAATTGTTAATGTATCAAAACAATATATGTGATAAATGACAAAAATCAAAGCCGCAACTACATTTCGTGTTGTATTTAGGAAAAGGGATTCAAAACCAACCAACCACGTATACCGAATTAATGAAATAAAAAGAATAGTTACCTAATTTCACTTTCCAGCTTACGTTAAGGTGCCAACGGAAATGGGAGAACGAAGCTCTTCTTTCGCACCGGAAACGCCCTTGAACATTTGGATCCATTTCCGTAACCTGACTAACGGTAACGGAATAATGAGAAGTACGTATCCTCACTCTCCCCTTCTTCCCCTCCCTCTCCTTTCCCCCTCCCTCCCTTTTCCCCTTTCCTCCCTGGGAGAACGAAGCTCTTCTTTCGCACCGGAAACGCCCTTGATCGGACGCCCGTCTGCATTTGGATCCATTTCCGTAACCTGACTAACGGTAACAGAAAAATAATGACACTAACAATAATACAATTTATTACAATAATAATTATGACTGAATGATATCCATAATACAAATACCAAAAATAACAATAACAATTTTACTGATATGATAATCACAATAATGATGATCATAACAATAATAATATCAATAATAACAAAGATAACAACAGTAATAAAATTAATGATAATAGTAGTTTTAATGATGATGGCATTATAATAAAAATCATAATAAGTACAGTGAAACGAAAATGAGAATTAAATAACAATAGTAATGCTAACCACAGCCATAGCAACAACAATACTATC
>NW_020869260.1:303756-318756 GCF_003789085.1 Penaeus vannamei | reverse complement strand
GACACTGGGGACGATTGAGTGGAACCTATCTTCTATCCTGCTACTTACCACGCACCTTCTGACCGGAGTGCAGTGGAGGGGACTAAGCGAGCACTACGTGAATAGGAGAAGGATCATTATGGAACTATGCGCTGCGAAAGGAAGGTGCAACATATACGTAGAAAGGGACACTCGGAGGTAGATTCAAGGCAAATCATTATAAATCTGCAATATTATGAATTTAATACGGTCCGCACCTCATCCTTCAGAAGTGGTTCCTCCCACACATTGATGGAATTACCACCTTACACGTACAAGTTTTGCTGGCGAAGCTCGTCCCCGTGTTGCTTTCTCTCCGAGGCACCGCCCTACCAAACAAATGCTCGATTTCCCGCCCCCCCTCTATTCCTCTTCCTCTTCCCCCCAAAAAACCAATTTTCCTAACTATGGGGATTTCCTCCATCAAAATTTGCAAGAAAACAGAAACAATAAGAAACAGTTATATACCCATATAAATGACGTTTACTTACCTTTCTTACCCCATTCCCACTTCTTCCCCCTCTAACCTGGACACTTATCCTACCTGCATCGAAGAAAGCAATATGGAAAATATAATAATATAAACGAAAAAAGACACGGGCCAAAAAAAGGTGAACAGCTTGACAAGGGCCACCGAAGACAAGACCACAAGAAACAACATGTGCACTGTTCTTCCACATTATAAAGTTAGACGCTCTGCGTCCATTGCAAAAACAGTGAAGTGAGTGACAAGACCAGCCGAGCGCTGTTGCGCCCCCTCTCTAGAATAAACAAAAATACAGACACGCACGAAAGTGACCAGCGTGTATGCCGGCATTCTCGTGTTCCCTGTAGGCTCGTGCCAAGGCTTAATAATTATCACGGCTGAGTGCACAGGCGCACGCGTCTGTGATGGCTCTGGGGTCCCCGCTAGGCCTACGGCTGCGCCTCAAACAAAAGGAAGCTAACTAACAAAAACAACTTAAAATAGGACTGTCTGTGGCCGCTGAGAGGATAGAGTACATACACAAACCTTAGTTTACAATTGTTAGAACAAGGATTAGGATATTCACTCTAACCAACGCATCCCTAAAATATCTTTTTTACCCTAAATACACCCTAAATACCAAGGAATCAGTAAGCAATTAAAATTCTTTACCGAAGGAGCTGTAAAACGGGATTGCTCCACAGAAAAATAAGACAATACCCATTCGCATGTTCCACCACTTCGCTCACAACACCAGGAACGCATTTTTTCATTAATCAATTTTTCACTTGAAATGACGTGAGGGCGCATAACGAGGCCCATTACAGGCGAAGACATGAGAGAGAAAACATCACATCGAAAACAGAAAATGGAAGAGCTGAAAGGCGTGGGGACACTCTGAGGGCGTAAACAAACCGGCCAAAGGACCGCCGTCAGGATGGCAGCTGTCCGAGAAGGTCACGGCGATGGAGCCCGGCTCTTTGGCCGTCTGTTTGGCCGGGGCTGTTTGTTGCTTGCTTGCGCGTTTCTCTATCTGCTTGCTGGGTTCTCTATTTGCTTGCTGGGTTCTCTATTTGCTTGCTGGGTTCTCTATTTGCTTGCTGGGGTTCTCTATTTGCTTGCTTGGGTTCTCTATTTGCTTGCTGGGTTCTCTATTTGCTTGCTGGGTTCTCTATTTGCTTGCTGGCGTTCTCTATTTGCATTGTGGGTTGCCTGTTTGCATGTTGGGTTTCTCTAATTGCCTTCCTGGGTTTCTCTATTGCTTGCCTTGTTCCTCTATTGCTTGCTGGTCTCTATTTCCTTGTTTGGTTCTCTATCTTTTGCTGGCGTTCTCTATTTTACTTGCTGGGTTCTCTATCTGCTGCTGGGTTCTCTATTTCTTGCTGGTTTCTCTATTGCTTGCTGGGTTTCTCTATTTGCCTTGCTTGGTTCTCTATTGTTGCTGGGTCTCTATTTGCTTCTCTGGGTTCTCTATTTGCTTCTTGGTTCTCTATTTGCTGCTGGTTCTCTATTCCTTGTTTGGTTCTCTATCTTTTTGCTGGGTTCTCTATTTACTTGCTGGGTTCTCTATCTGCTTGCTGGGTTCTCTATTGCTTGGCTTGGTTTCTCTATTTGCTTGCTTGGGGTTGCCTGTTTTGTTTGCTGAGTTTGGTTTGACTTTTGTTTTAGGCTTAGATATCTCTTAGGAGTTTGTTTATTTTGTTTTTGATCTGCCTTCATTTAGGAACTTGTTTCTTTGCTCTTTTTGTTTGGTGAGTATAATTTTGCTTTGATTGTAAGATTTATTTCTGTCTTGTTAAATATTTTCAATGATTTTGCTTGCAAGTCATGTTCTTTTTTTCGGAGAGTCTGTTTCTTTATTGAGTTATTTCATTTTCAGTCGTCTCTGTTGGTGTCTAAAATGGTAATCAACAAAATATACAAACCTAACTTACTTTTTAGTAACGTACAAAATATACATCATGTCAAACCATACACTTTAATGAACACAAGCATAAACATAGCATTGTGGCTGCTTTCTTTTTCATTCCCTTTAATGGTATATGCATCACTTTCCATGAAGTTACCTTGGATAACTTATGTTCCGGACCTGGTGAATAAAAGAGAAGATTGATAAAGGCCCTATCACACCTGTCTGTCTGTTTGTCTGTCTGTCTGTCTCTAAATCTGTCTGTCTGTCTGTCTGTCTGTTCTTCTGGTCTGTCTGTTCTCTGTCTGTCGTGTCTCTCTGCCTGTCTGCATATATGTTTATATGTATATTATATGCATATATGTTACATATGTATATATGTATAGTTGTGTTGTGTGTGTGTGTGTGATGTGTTGTGTTTTACTGTTGTGTGTGTGTCGGTGTGTGGTGTGTTGCTGTGGTGTGTGCTGTGTGTGTGTGTGTGTGTGGCGTGTGTTTGTGTGCGTGTGTGTGCGCGTGCGGCGAATGTCGTGTGTGTGTACGAGTACTGTGTACGTGAACGTGTGCGGGCGAGTTCTATGGTTGTAATCAATATCAAAATCCTGAGGTTTTTGCCCTTCTGTTGCTCACCATTTTTTAAACTACTTCAAGTGCTGGAAAACATAAGCGTGAACATCTCCTGTAGTTTATCACTTAATAATAAGAGATGAGTGAGAGGAAGAGAGAGAAAACGGAAAATGTTAAGGCGCGAAAGCGTAGACAGAAGAATAGGAAAGTCTGAAAGAAAACGTGAATAAAAAGAGTAGTAAAAGAAATATAATAAACAGGAAAGTAAAAAAGACGCCTTCCTGCATACCAAAGCACCTTCTGAGCAATCTTTCCTCCCCGGCAGGACAATAAAAAAGCGAGTGTAAAAAATAAAAAAAGCAAGCTGGCAACCTTGCTGCCCCTCGCCAGCCAGCTCTCCCCCCCCCCCCGCCCCCCATGATTCCCCAGCGCGGCCTTGTGAAGGCAGGCTAGTTCCTCGCCTAGGAGCCAGTCCTGCGAAGGCGGGAGACCGATGATGGGAGAAGGGGGGAAGGGGGGAAGGGGGCTCGGGACGTTCAAACAGATGCGGGCGTAGCAAAGGCGCTCTGATATGTGGGCGGTTGGGCGTGGTTCTAACTAGATGGAGATCAGGGGTGGATGGGACTCGTGAGAAGAAATCTTTTAAGTTTGTTTTTTTGAGAAACTAAGGCAAAAAATCAAGTCGGAGGGACAGCAATCACTAGTACCGAAGCGGGAATCCAAACAACGGCAACAAGAAAATGCAAACGACAACCAATCCAAACGAGGAAAGCCAAGCAACAAAGAGACGGAGGCCAAACGACAGCAAAATGCCAGCGAGAAGCTACCGTAAAAACCCTAATGTGGCGTCGCGCGGATCGGCCAGAGTTCCTTATGGCTAGTTAACCGTGTTGATTGTTATCTGCCAAGGCTACCGAGGCCTTCTGCTAGTCGCAGCGCCAGTAGGAGCAGAGCAGCTAATGGCGCTAATAGTCGTCACGCCTCGCGGCCGATCGCCCTGATAAGGGAGGTCGAGGGCTCCTGTGGGCGCCAGGCAGGAGGCCGCTTGAACGCGCGGCTTCGGGGAGCTCAACCCGGGTTCTTCGGATGGCGAGACACGGCCGGTTAATAATGCAGGAGAAAGGTAAGTTGGAGATTTAAACAACCGGGTATAAAAGTTCAATAAGAAATACGGAAGAGCTGGGAAAGGGAAGGAATGCGGGAGAGAAAAGAAGGGGGTGGAGGGAGGGAGAAGAGGGCGACGTGACCGAAATGCAACAGCTGCCGTTGGCAAAGCTAATGTTTCAGATAAAAGATTTCCATAAGGGCGGCCCGTTTAGAGATAACATAGAGCTAGATAAGCAGACTGACTTAAAAAGAGGACAAGTCAACCTTCACCTGTGGTCGGCGATATCAACGGCAGAGAAGTCTTGAAAACAGAGTAAAGAATGAAAGAGAATGACCATTTCCACAATGCAATTTATATAAACTAATTAACAAATTCACGTATCCATGATTGCCAGGCAAAGCCAGAATGTTGCTATGCATTCGCGTCCATATATTTCCAACATTTCTTGCGATGAACCTTGTTGGCCAAATCAAATATCCATCGGCTAAGTTTGATATCTAAAACCGTCGTGCCATCAGTAAAACCGCCCATCTATAAATCCCCACCCGCATACCGTTTTCATGGAGCTTCAGAATTCCACTAAAACCGCATCCACTTGCTAACACAGTTACGAGGACACAATCAACGAACTGCTCTCCGCGAACCGCCGCCAGAGAACCACAGTCAACACCGCCACGAACCACAACCGTCGAACCACAGACGATGAACCGCCCGCTGGGTCGACTCGTGCCCAAGAGTGGTTATAATATAAACTGTAACAGTGATTGGATTGTGTACGATTTTCTATAGAATCCGATCGAACTGGCGCGCATATAAATTAAACTAATGATGTATACAGCATGACGTAATAGGATGGCGGCGTGTGCGAAGCGAGGGCGTCTGGGCGTATTCGGAAATGCATGAATGGGCCCATTCATCAGCGAAAGGATTAACGAGCAGATTCTTAACGAACAGCGAGTCAAAGACAAGAGCCCCGCCGCTTAGCGGGATAAACCCGGCCTTCTACATGTACATTCACCACGCACTGTATCATTCAAAAATAAAACCACACTCTTACCCAAGTATACACACACAAACACAAACCCAACACACTCGACACAACACACACGATAACAACAATCTCTCATGACACGCACACACACTCACGGGCGTCTGCCTCTTAGAACGACGCACACGACGCACGCACAGTTACATTACTATTCCACAATGACGACACACACACACACACACCAGGCTCTGGAGTACTACGTATCCAACACACACCACACAACACAACACACATACACCACAGACACTACACCCGCCGCAGCACACCCAAGCTTATTCGTACACACAAGTAGTACTTAGACACACATCGGAGAGACCACAACTTTGTTCTGCTGCAGAGCTCTTTAATTGTTCTCCTCTACGTTCGGCGTTCCGTCTAATCGCTCTCCGATACACACATGCACTGGAGGATTAGTAATGTTGACATTTGAGTGATATATGCAGCAGACTCTTCGCCCTCCCCTATGGAAGTAAATGCACACCACACACACACGAACGACCCACGTCTTCACCAGTTTCCTCTGTGTTACCCTCCAGCCTTAGTATTCTGCGGTGATCCCTCCGCTCAGGGTTCAATATCTCCAAATATCTTGCCTCTCATTTCCTCTCTCTCCTGGCGTCTCTCGTCAACTCGTACGTCTGGTCTCCTTTTCGTCTCAGCAAGGTTTCAGAAATCATCTAGCGGACCACAGTACTAAAGTCCGTCTTCGACGCTTCTCGTCCCTCCCCTCGTCCCTCTTCTTCTCAATCACGCCTCGTTCTCATCCTCTCTCTCTCTCTCGTCTGCTCTCTGTCTCTCTCACTGCACATCACGTCACTCACTGCACTTCACTTCACGTCACATACACATCACATCACTCAGCTTCATATCTGGACTCACCCTCTCACGTTATCACTCTCTTCGTTCTCACATCACTCATTATTCGACGGTCATCACGTCCTCACACCCTCACTCACTTCCATCTCACTCACTCTCACTCCCCTCACATCAAACCTGCACGTCTCCACGTCACTTGTATCACCCGTCACCCCCTAACGTGAGAAACCCAACACAATAAGGATTCCGGAAGTATGCTCTCCACGACTCTCAGGCACAATCTGTGTTCCCCTACCTGCCGTCATCACCTTCCCTGGAACATGACAGTCCGCTGCCCTGTGGTCAGCGCTGATTTCGACGGGCACAAGCGGGCGCGGCGGGGTAGAGTAGAACAGTGATCCTTCGCCCCCCCCCCCCTGAGCTCCCTCTCCGACGCTCCATATGCCTCGAGTGCGGCGCCAGACCAAAGACTGCTTACAGCCCGCATACTTGGTACTGTCCTCAGGTGACACAACCACGCCGCGCTACTGGGAAACTGGCCTCCCCTCCTTTTCCTGCTTCCTTCCCCTCCTCTCTTACTCGTTTTTTCCTATTGACTCTCTTGTCACTTTCATTCTTGCGCTTCCGTTAAGTTTTTTTCCGGGTATCTTTCCTCCTTCTCTTTCCTTCCTTCCTTTTTTCTCTCCTCTAATTTTTTCTCTCTTCCACTTCTTTTCATTCCTCCCTCCTACTCATATATTTTCTTCCTTTCTCATTTATTCTCTCGCTTTATCCTCTTTTACTTTTTTCATCCTCTTGTTCTTTCTTTTCCAAATTTTCCCCTTTTTTTATTTTCTCTTTCCCATTTCCCGCCCCCCCGTGCCCTTTTTTTCCTTCTATTACTATTATTTTCTTCATCTTCTCAATCTCCTATTATTTCCCTTCTAAATCTCTTCTTCTTTCACCCTTAATCTATTCCCTCCTTCTCCTCTCCTGTGTCCTTCTGGGGCCATGCATCTCTTCTGATTTAGATTTTTTTTCCCTTCTGAACCTTTTATACACTGCCCTTTCTTTACTCACATTAACAACAAGGACCAACTCCCACTGGAACTTCCTCTCTCCTTCCGCACTCCGCCTCATGCGACTTCTCGAACTCTCTCCCTCCCTCTCCTTCTCTCTCGACCACGCTGCTCTTCCTCTTTCCTTCTATTTCGCCACTCCTTCCTTCTCTCTCCTCATCCCTCCACTGCTCACCGCCATTCTCCTTTCTCTCTCTCCACGCAATCTTCACATTACTACATCCACTCTCTCCTTCTCGATTTTCTCTCACCCTCCCCCTCTCCTTCTCTCCTCTCTCCACGTGCCCTCTCCTTATCTCTCTCGTCACCAAGTCTATCCACCTCTTTCTTACTTCTGCTTGTGCCTATTGCCACTCCTTCTTCGTCTTCTCCTCTCTCTCACTTCCAATCTGATCCTTGCTCTCATCATCTCTCACCCACTCCCGTTCCATCTCTCTCATCACTCCTCATCTCTTCCTCCGTTCTCTGCACTCCCATCGTCACCCTTCTCATGCTCCGTCCCTACTCCTCTCCTTTCTCTGCTCTTCCACTCCCTCCTCGCTCTCTCTTCTCTGCACTACTACTATGTATCGCTCTCCTTCCCCTCGTCTCTACACTACTTCACGGTCGCCTTCGGCTCTCTTCTCTCTACTGCCCTAATCTCTTCTCTCTCTCATTCGGCCCATCCCTCTCCTTTCCTCTCTCCTTCTTCCACCTCACTTTCTCTCGTAGTTCGTCCTTTCCGTCCCTCTCTCTCGTCTTTCCACTTCCCTGCTCTTCTCCTCCTTCCCCATCTTCATCTCCTTCCTCTTTCTCTCACGCACTCCCTCTCCCTGATTCCTCCCCGATTGCTCCCACTCCCTCTCTTTCTTCTCCATTCACTCCATTATGCGGGTCCTCTCCTAAATCTCTTCATCCACTTCCTCATGTCTACCTTCTCATTGTTTCCCGACGTTGCCCCGTTCCTTGACTCTTTCCCATTCACCTATCCCCTCCTGCTTCTTCTCTCCCCAACATCCCTCTTCCTTCTCTCACTACTCTTAATGGACCCCCTCTTCCTTCTCAATCTCCCTAGTGCTTTATTCCTCAACCCTGGCGTACCACTTTCCTCCATTTTCCTACTTGACCATTTTACTTCTCTGTCTATCACTCTTCTCTTCCGTTTCCTCTGTCCCATTTCCGCCCCCCCTACTGCCTCCTGCAATCACGGTCTCTCACCTCGCCCTCTCCTCGGTTTTATCCTGGTTTGACCCTCACTTCTTCTCGCTCTTTCACTTCTCTCCCTCTCCCCCTTTCTTCTTTCTCATACTTCCACTTCCTATTTCCTTTTCCCACGTCCTACTCTCCTCCCTCTTTCTTCTTTCCCCTCTCGACCGTCGCTCGTAAATCTTTCTCGCACTTCACAATATACATATAAATCGCATCGTCGCGATCTATCAGATTAAGACTCTGGGTTTCCCACCATCTCCCTATACCAGCCTGCTGACCTTATCCCTCCGCGTGCCGAACACATAAACAACGCCCTTGAACACATCTACTACCTGCTCCAATCTCTTTCCTCGAAGGTGCAGGGGCCTTGTTTGGGACTAATTAATAACAATACAACGCACCCTAAGGAACAACAAACTGGACACACCGAAGCGAACAACGCCTAAGTTAACTGGCGTCCAAACTGATCGAGTAATGGGGTTCAATCCAGAGCCAAAAGATAAAGGGAATACCGTGGTCCTGTCAACTGGTCCTCTTTTCACTTCATGCACGATCGACCTCTATGGTTTGCGGCTGTAACTAAGAGATGTAGCTTCGTCTGTCTCGTAATCATGTATCGCCAAATACATTATATCCACACGACGCACAACACTCACGCACAAACATTCATCACGCCTAAACACACATCAACACTGCACGTTTAGCTACACGAACACACACACCACTACAACACACACACACAGGCAGTACATATCTATGTACACACACACACACACCACACACAACACACACCAACGCCACACATCGCACACAACATCACACAGGTTCACACCACCAACACAACACATCCGATGCACAACATTTGAATTTCTGATTACCTATCACACAGCATTTGTATTTCTATTATTATTATATACAGTATGGCACCTATTAGCACATTATATAAGACACACAACACACACATCAATTATTAGTTCTTGATTACACATGGTTGCTCGATGCAGGGCTCCGTACCTTACTCACAAAATCTCTACCGCACATCTATATACATCGGACCTACTTATTTATATCCAACTCTAGCCCGTAAAGATACCGCTTTTCACGGTTCCCCGGATTTTCAGCCTCCGCCCTCATACAACAAACTGATCCAAGATTTCTAGCGGGCCACTTCGAAGCAGAGACACTTCCCTTTCATTTCTCATCCCTTCCGCGTCGCCTAACTTTTTGCTTCACTTTATTTCTCCGTCTAGGAACTTGTAATCTCTGTTGGTCCCTCACGGCCACTTCCTCAGACTCGTCCCTTCACCAGATCCTTTCCTGGTTCTGTGAGCTCCCAGGACTTTCCAACCCTTCCGCCTTCCTCTCCCTTCCTTTCCTCTCCTCCTAACCCTGGCCATTCATGACCGTAAAAAGAGTTTGCAAGAAGCAGCTGCAGCTCCCAAGAAATGGCTTCGGGCATAAGAAACACCCATAGATTAGGCCTAGGCAGCGGGCACCCATCCCCTTGGGCGTGGAGAGGGTGGGGTCTCGCAGCCTGAGATCGCAGGGAAACTACAAGCCAGTGACGACTTAAGTAAGTGCCCTTCGATGACGTCGTGGGAAAAAGTGTCCTGAATGGGCTCGGTGTGACGCCTCTGTGACGCACGCTGCTGGACGTCCAGACACAAACAGGTTGTACTGGATGGCAAAATACGGTCTAGGATAAGAGTCGTCGCCCTGAACGAGGCTTGGAAACCCCTCTATCGCAACTAACAAGGCCCGCTTCATTTGGCTGAGCGAGACAAAATTTGAAAAACGGGTTGCAAGAATTCTACCCATGGCTACATAGAGTAGGAATATCCACAAGGAGGAGATATATGCATGGTCATGTAGAGGAGGGAAGATGGCATTGAGATAAGATCAGGAAAGGGAGGGATAAGGGGAAGGGGGAGATGAGGGAGGGAGAGAGGACGGGACTGATATGAAGAAGGGGGAGGGGAGAGGAAGGGTGGAGGGAGGGAGGGATAGGAGAGGAGGAGAGAGAGCCAGAGGAGGGTGGTAGGGCAGAGGGAGGGGAGGGAGGGAGGGAGGGAGGGAGGGGAGGGGAGGGGAGGGGGAGGGAGGATGAGGGGGGAGGGATGGAGAGGGGGAGGAGGGAATGGAGGGGAGGGAGGGAGGGCAGGGAGGGAGGGAGGAGGGAGGGAGGGGAAGGGAGGGAGGGAGGAGGAGGAGGGAAGGGAGGGAGAGAGGGAAGAGAGGAGAGAGGAGAGAGAGAGAGAGAGAGAGAGAGAGAGAGAGAGAGAGAGAGAGAGAGAGAGAGAGAGAGAGAAGAGAGAGAGAGAGAGAGATATTAGAGAAGAGAGAGTGAATGAGAGATAGAGAGAGAGAATGAGAGATAGAGAGAGAAGAGAGAGAGAGAGGATGAGAGTGAGAGAGAGACAGAGAGAGAGAGGATGAGAGTGAGAGAGAGATCAAAGAGCCCACAATGAAGACGCATTCGTAAATCCAAATCTGGCGTCAGAAAGCATAACATCAGCAGACGAGACAGCAATCTCAAAGGGATACATTACACTCTCGCTGTCACGATGCGTAGGAGCGTCAGCCAGGTGTAAGGCAAGGGGAGGGGGGAGACAGGGGAGGGGAGGGTGGAAACAGTGGGGAACGTTAAGGGAGGGGGGAGGGAGGTAATTACGACCCAGGTGACAGACGAGACGTTTCATACGCCCACAAACACGTCGAGGCTCACGCGGGCAGACGCAGGTAAACCCTGACTAATGGCCCGCCCTCTGCTGATGTAAACAGGTGGATCCACGCACGCGCACACACACAACACACAAACACGTACGCACCTACACAGAGGAGGATCCCCTCCCTTACACACTCGGTGGGACGGTGTTCTATTGTCTTATCGCGTGAGAATAACACATCGCAGCTTTTTCTCTCCATACGGTGTTTTAATGGCAGCGCCATATTCTACACCCTAACGAAGTATATCGCTAACAAACCAGTATCTCACACGCCCAACCGCAGTATTGAGAAAGAAAAATAGGGCACTCCAAAGCAATACGGACACGCTGCATTCACTACGAAGCGAGCAACGACACAAGCGAAGACAGACAGCCCGGAAAAGAACTAAAGAGCTGCTAACCCCGTGAACTTCTCCCCCGACGAATATTTGTCGTAACGGTGACGGCGAGTGGGAGGAGCGTGGGCTTAAGAATTCCTGTAGGCGGCCACTGCTGTCCAGACCTCGCTTGCTTGCTGCCTGTGCGGCTGCTTGCGTTAGTGCGTTAAATTAGGCAAGAGCGGAGGAGAGAAACTATAACCCTTTGCCACGACCGGCCCAACTCGAGGACTGGCTGATGGGAATAGTTGTACATCTCGTGCTATCGATGCCCATGTCATGTCGTGCGTACGTGGGCAGCGAAACAGCAAAGGCCACCGCGACGTACTTCTTCAAGATAAGCGCTTTCACCGCCCTGTCAATCGATGAAAAATGCCGCAGCTGAGATAGTATGACAGGTCGACTGAAATGACGTCAGCATGCAGATGGCAACAAGCTGCAGCCGATGTACGGCAGGAGACGGAACAGAACATACAGCCACAGATGCGCCACGCACGCACACATGGAAATAGGAGATAGCGAAACACACACACACACACACACACACACCACACACACACACACACACACACACACACACACACACACACACACACACACACACACACACACACACACGCACACACACACAACACACACACACACAATATATAATATATATACATATATATATATATATATATATATATATATATATATATATATATATATATATATATATATATATATATATATATATATATATATATATATATATATATATATATAGAGAGAGAGAGAGAGAGAGAGAGAGAGAGAGAGAGAGGAAGAAAACGGATGGAAAAAGAAGGGTGGGAGGGAAAATGAATTCTGGAGAAAAATATATGGAGAAGGGGAGGGAGAAAGTATGTGGAGGAATGAGGAAAGGTGAACGAGAGAGGGAAATGTCCGTCGATTTTTTAACGGATCTATCACTTATTACCTCCTCCCTGCACTCCTTTTTAGTCCTGCCCCGTGTGAACAAACGCATTGCCTGCTCTCTTGATCCTCCATTCTCGACTCACAAAATCTCACTTCGCTGCTCAGCCAAGCGTCGCACATGACGAATCCCAACCAGAATGACTTTGCAGTCTTGCATCACTCTCCTTACATAACGTTTGCTTTCTCAGGCGAGTCGTGACCCTTGCACTCTGACCACGACACTCAAACGCCAGAGCGCACCCTCGCCGGACGCCGACCCGAGCCAGGAGAAACTTTCCTCCAGAGATACGCAGATAAGATGCCAACATGTATTTCCACAGTATATACATACCCTCTGTCTTTCCCTCATAAAGTAATAAAACTCTCATGAGCTAACTCGTGACAACGTTCAAGTATGCAGCACATAAAGCTGAAAATAAAGTGACACCGATTTACAAATATGAAGGGAAACTAACACGGCGGGAGGAATTTGAGTTCAGGTTAAAAGTGAAAGCAGCACATGCACGTACATTCATGGTGACAGGGAGACACCTCCTAGAGGGGCTGGCGACAGGAAAATACACGCGGCGGTGACAGTGATGTGCGGGGACCTCGCCGGAGGAGGGTTAATATTCGCTGTGACGGAGTAATATGACACCGGCGGCGAGGGCGACGTACGAGGACAACCGAACATGGCGGGCGCGAGGTCCAACTCGAACACGGGAGGCTGGGTAAACAGAGCAGCCACGGAAAGGAGGAAGAACAGGATGGAGTGACGGAGGGAGGGAGGGGAAGGAGGGGAGGGAGAGAGCGAGGAAGCCAGGAAAGGAGAAAGAACAGAATGAAGGAGGGAGGGAGAGGGGGGAGGGAGGGAGGGGGAGAGGGGGAGGGGGGGAGTGAGAGGGAGGGAGAGGGAGAGGGAGAGGGAGGGAGAGGAGGGAGGGAGGGAGAGAGAGAGAGAGGAGAGAGAGGAGAGAGAGGAGAGAGAGAGAGAGAGAGGAGAGAGAGAGAGAGAGAGAGAGAGAGAGGAGAGAGAGAGAGAGAGAGAAAAGAAAGAAAGAAAAAGAGAAAGAAAGAAAAGAAAGAGAGAGAAAGAGAGAGAGGAGAGAGAAAGAGAGAGAGAGAGAGAGAGAGAGAGAGAGAGAGAGGAGAGAGAGAAGAGAGAGAGAGAGAGGAGAGAGAGAGAGAGAGAGAGAGAGAGAGAGAGAGAGAGAGAGAGAGAGAGAGAGAGAGAGAGAGAGAGAGAGAGAGAGAGAGAGAGAGAGAGAGAGAGAGAGAGAGAGAGAGAGAGAAGAGAGAGAGAGAGAGAGAGAGAGAGAGAGAGAGAGAGAGAGAGACAGAGAGAACAGTAACGCTTACGACAAGAGCGGAGAGAAAGGACGCGAGGAGAGGAGAGGAGCGGTAGGTGAGTCAGAGAGAGGACGAGAAAGGTTTCTAAGGTGAAGGAGACAGGAATGGGGAAGGCAAAGGGTGAGGTCAGTCTTCATAAAAGGCACGGCATTTTCTGTGCCTTTATGGTACCCATCAAAAACCAAGCCCTCCACTCCCAGCACAAATCCCACCGCTTTTTTAAAACCTAGCAAACACATCAGCGAAACAATTATTCACTCAAAAATAACTAAACCTACGCAAAGCTTTGTTACGCCCTTACGAAAAAGACCACCTCGCCTTAACGACCTCCATATCACCCAACGCCACGCACTGATAAGGAAATTCCAGGTGACGCTTGCTCGCCCGATTGCTGCCTGGGGGGGGGGGGGGTAGGAGGGGTCTAATTCCGTTCAAACTTCTCGGTTACTGCAGCCCCAACCTCCCACGCACCCCACCCTCACCCCGCCCCGCCTAACCCTTCCTCCCCTTCCTCCCCCATCCTTTCCCTTTCCCTCTGCCCAGCCTCTCTCTATCCCGGCCACCTTCCCTCCCAATATTCCTTCTGTCGCTCTTCTCCATTTGGAAAGCATTCCGCCTCGGCTTTCGATGTACCTGTCTTTCCTCACTTTGTTGCTTCTCTTTCCTTCTTAATATCTCTCTTTCCCTTCATCTCCTTCCTTCCCTTTTTACCTCCTCCCTCCCTTCTCTTTCTACCTCATCCCCTTCCTATTTCCTTTTCCTCGTCTTCCCCTCTCTGGTCTATGCAGCAAGTTTCCCGCAAGATAAACAAACGAAGCCGGAGGAAGCGAGGGGGGCGAGTTGGGGGGGGGGGCGAACAAGCCCTCGCGAGCGGATGTTGATCGTGAATGAAGTGTGAACTCACGCCCGCGCCGTCTGAGTGAACGGACCCCGATTCGGCGGTGGGTTAGGGTGCGGGAGGAGGGGGAGGCCCTGTGATAACTGTGAATGAGGACGGAGTGAGAGAAGAGGATCGCGACGAGGGGTCATTACTACCGCCTGTATGAGAGCAAAATCCCTCTCGCACCCTTTATCCTCGCCATCTCGCCGTCGTCACCCCCCCCCACTCTTCACCCCCACACTCCTCCTTACCTGCTTACCCTCTCTTTCACCCCCACTCCTTGGACTCCCCTCCCCTTCACTCCCCTTATCCATCTTACTTACCTAGCCCCCACCCTTCGCCACGCACTCAAACAGGCATCCGTCTCTCACGCCGGCCCGTCAAAAGCTGCGTGTCCGATCCCCAAAACCAGTTGCTGAGTCGTGTCAAAAAAGGCTCGAATGACACTCCCAGCGTGGATGGCGCAGGTGACTAACGCACAAGTACATCAGGCATCAATACCTTTTCTGACACCCTCGACAGCCCAATACTACCAAGCTACATACAAAGC
>NW_020869260.1:288756-298756 GCF_003789085.1 Penaeus vannamei | reverse complement strand
CTTCCCCTTAAACCAGATATGTAAATCAAACTCTCAGACACTCCTACACAGCATGCGTTCCACCATAATAAGTTCTCTACAATAATGACAAGCAATATGGCACACCGAAATCATCCCCCTCAATAAAACAGCACCAATAACAACCACAACAACAATCACAAAAATCTTCGGCCCCACATGAGCCAGAAACCCTCAGTGGCTCATAATAACCCTGCAAACACGCATGAGCCTTGGGGGGAAACGTCATCGCCTCACTTACGTTATAAACTGAGGAAGAAAGGAAGATGATGATGAAGAAGCAGAAGAAAAGGAAGATGAAGAAGATAGGAGAAGGAGGAAAACAAGAAAAGAAAAGAAAAAGATGATGGTGATAAAACCAGCGTAACCCGCCAATGAATGTTACGACGTGAACGAGACAACGAGCAAGCACGGGAGTTGGGGACGCCCCCCTCCCCCCGGAAACCGCCTACTGCCGCTACTCAACTTCGGCGACAACATCTGCTTAATTCGTCGCTTCGGTGGTTCGCGTTTCGCTTTGCTCGATCGCTCGAGAGCCCGCTTCCCTCTCGAAATCCCTCGTGGCGTTAACCTTCCGTCTCTTAAGAAGCCTCCAGCGGCCATGAAACAGTCCGAATTCTCTTCCGCCGAGCGAGGAACAACCAACGCCAGGGCGGTGGAAACAGTCCTCGATGAATCGGTCCGAACCGCTCCTCGGCAACCGGCCGATATGGAGCGCACAAGGAAGGTCTTCCCGCTGCGAAATTGCGGGCTATTTCGGCGAGTCTCTGAATAGCTGTGGTTTATTCCTTGTCTGTTCGCCTGTAATCTGCGGGGGGGGGAAGGAGGGGAGGGGGGAGGGGGGAAGGGGAAGGAGTGGGGAGGGGGAAGGGGAAAGGTGGGGAGGGGAAGGGCGGGGATGGCGAAGATGAGGGAAGGAGGAAGGGAGGTGGGGTATGGAGGAGGAAGGAGAAGGTAGGTGGAGGATGGCGGAAGTAGGCGAAGGGGAGAAAGGAGCGTAAGAAGGAAGGCGGAGGGAGGAAGAGGATAAAGAGTAGGGAGACTAGGGAGAAGGAAACGTATGGAGGGGATACGTAAGTAGGAAGGTAAGTCCGCGTGTGCGTGAGGTGGCTTCCTACTTGAGGAAAACCACAAAGAGTGACCACTTTTATAAAGACCGAGCAGAGTACAAAAGATTCAGGCAACATGAATAAACAATTTGCCAGCATATCAAGCATCTTTAGTCACATTCGTATATCAGATTTTTTCAAGAAAATATATTCATCATTAGGTAATTCTTGCGTAGTGTCGCTAAAGGCAGTGCTTCCCTGGTTCATCTGGACAGTCATTGCTGAACTTCACCCATTACCATTACTCCTCAAACGTCTTTCTCTTTCTCTAACACACGGAATCTAATACAAGAACAGTCTATAAAAAATCAACCATAAAAACACAAATGGCAACGAAGACGTGAACTTCAGTCAAAAATGTAACGAGAGAGAAAAAATGCCTTCCGAATGGCGGGAGTACTGGAGCGGCGCCGAGACGTCTGCCACGTCGTCGACGCCACGCTCCCACACTTGTCTTCGCCTCGCGTTCTTTCTTTCGTCATCACTATCATCATCGTCATCACCATCGTCACATCGCGCACATAACTCTAAGCTTTCCCTCACTTAATCATACTTGAATCTGAGCAAAAAATAGCCACAAAAAGCGTAAGGGTGACTGTCCAGTCCGATCACTACCTTAAAACGACTAACCGGAGGGCTTTTACTAAAGCGCTTTTTGTTTGAGGTTTGGATTCGCATGCGTGTCAGTCACCAATCGCCACCGCAGGGGCACCTGGCGCGCCCGAGCACCTCCCCAATCATGCGCGCGGGCCGAGGGGCGACAATTGAGCCATTATTCCAGCGATACATCTTCATTTAAACAGAAATTTAGTGCAGTAATGACCAGTACACGCGCAGAGAAGAGTAAAGGATAATGTATAACAAAGACGAGGGTAGAAGGAGAAGGAGAGAGAGAGAGAGAGAGAGAGAGAGAGAGAGAGAGAGAGAGAGAGAGAGAGAGAGAGAGAGAGAGAGAGAGAGAGAGAGAGAGAGAGAGACAGACAGACAGACAGACAGACAGACAGAGAGAGAGAGAGAGAAGAGAGGAGAGAGAGAGAGAGAGAGAGAGAGAGAGAGAGAGAGAGAGAGAGAGAGAGAGAGAGACAGACAGTCAGACAGACAGACAGAGAGAGAGAGAGAGAGAGAGAGAGAGAGAGAGAGAGAGAGAGAGAGAGAGAGAGAGAGAGAGAGAGAGAGAGAGAGAGAGAGAGAGAGAGAGAGAGAGAGAGAGAGAGAGAGAGAGAGAGAGAGAGAGAGAAACTGCCAGCTAATAAATGCGTTTTCTCGGAATGATTAATAGAATTTTAAGATGCAGCGCTGTGTGAAAGCGACGCGAAGGATAGCATATCTGATACGCAATAGCCACATTATTCATCGTCCATGCGCATTACATTCTATTGAGGTGAGAGCATCCATGAGAATTCAATGCGTTAATCATGCAATGATACATAGTAACTAGATGCAATGTCGACATATTTAATGTTTGATGAAGATTGCTGTATGTTTCCTGCATAAAGTACCAGAACCTCTTTTTTCTCTTTTTCTCTTTCTCGCCCTCCTCTCTGCCTGCCTGTTCGTCTGTCTGTATTTCTCTCTCTCTCTCTCTCTCTCTCTCTCTCTCTCTCTCTCTCTCTCTCTCTCTCTCTCTCTCTCTCTCTCTCTCTCTCTCTCTCTCTCTGTCTGTCTTCTCTTCTCTCTGTCTGTCTCTTCTCTCTTGTCTGTCTGTCTGCCTCTCTTTTTCTCTCTCTGTCTCTCTTTCTCTCTGCCTCTCTGTTTGTCTCTGTCTCTCTCTGCCTCTCTGTCTGTCATTGTCTCTCTATCACTGACTGAGTGACTGAGTGACTGATGACTGACTGAGTGACTGACTGAGTGACTGACTGACTGACTGACTGACTGACTGACTGACTGACTGACTGACTGACTGACTGACTGACTGACTGACTGACTGACTGACTGACTGACTGACTGACTGACTTCTCTCTCTCTCTCTCTCTCTCTCTCTCTCTCTCTCTCTCTCTCTCTCTCTCTCTCTCTCTTCTCTCTCTCTCTCTCTCTCTGTCTGTCTGTCTCTCTCTCTCTCTGTCTGTCTCTCTTTCTCTCTCTGTCTGTCTCTCTTTCTCTCTCTGTCTGTCTCTCTTTTCTCTTCTCTGTCTGTCTCTCTTTCTCTCTCTTCTGTCTCTCTTCTCTTCTCTGTCTGTCTCTCTTTCCTCTCTCTGTCTCTCTTTCTCTCTCTGTCTGTCTCTCTTTCTCTCTCTGTCTGTCTCTCTTCTCTCTCTCTGTCTGTCTCTCTTTCTCTCTCTGTCTGTCTATCTTTCTCTCTCTGTCTGTCTATCTTTCTCTCTCTTCTCTCTATCTTTCTGTCTCTCTCTGTCTATCTTTCTCTCTCTGTCTGTCTATCTTTCTCTCTCTGTCTGTCTATCTTTCTCTCTGTCTGTCTATCTTTCTCTCTCTGTCTGTCTATCTTTCTCTCTCTCTCTGTCTATCTTTCTCTCTATGTCTGTCTATCTTTCTCTCTATGTCTGTCTCTCTTTCTCTCTCTCTCTCCGTCTCTTTCTCTGTCTCTCTTTCTCTGTCTCTGTCTCTCTTTCTTTCTCTCTTTCTCTGTCTCTCTGTCTCTCTTTCTCTCTCTCTCTGTCTCTCTTTCTCTCTGCCTCTCTGTCTGTTTCTGACTTATTATGGAATTACTCCATCTCTCCCTCTTTCTTTCTCTTAGTCCTCTCTCTATCCTTTCTCCCCTTACTCTTTCCAGCTCCCTCTACTACTTTTCTACCTTCTCCCTCTCCATCCTCCTCCCTCCCTCCCTTTCCCTCCCTCCCTCTCTCTCTACCTACCTACTTTTCCCCTTCCCTCTCCCTCTCTTCCTCTCTCCCTCTCCGTCTCTCGGGGGGAGAGGTGGAGTAATTCTATAATATTAGGAATTCGTTCACACCTCCAACTCTGTCATGCAGCGCTCCAGTGCCTTAGGAGCAGTGACTCTGAGAGAGAGAGAGAGAGAGAGAGAGAGAGAGAGAGAGAGAGAGAGAGAGAGAGGAGAGAGAGAGAGAGAGAGAGAGAGAGAGAGAGAGAGAGAGAAAGCAGATAACAGCTAGCTAGTGACCCCTCCCCCTCACCCACACATGCCGATAATAAGGAAGAAATGCAATTATACGAGGGGGAGGCGGCGCCACTGCCCGTCTGGGAAGGTTCTGAACCCGGCCGCTTTTGCCGTCGTCGTCGCAACAAAATGTGAACGAACGCACTCCCCTTTTCCATTTGAGAAAGTAACACAATACGGGTAGATGTGGCAAATAAAGCAAACTTGAGTCACATATTGACAACATTCGAGCACAGTCCCCGTCTATATAGTTAATTAGATTATACTAAAAAGACACGACAATAAATCAAGACAAAACTAAAAAACATTAAGACTTGAGGTACGGATCACGAAGGGACAGAATTCACGTGAGCGCACAACTACAAACATCCCTCCGGCAGAGCAGGCCGAGAGGATGATGGATGTGGCAAGGCTCGAGGGGAACCTCTTTTTCGGGCGGGGGCGGGGCAGCTGTGTACCTTTGAATCTAATCCCTATTTCCTCTAACGGCATGTCAATACAAAGCGCGATATGGAGGGAGGAGGGAAGGGCGGCTGTGTGTACAGGCGACATAGAAAAGGGAAGAGAGGATGGCCGAGCGGGTGCAAATTACAGCAAGGGGATGGGTGGTTGAGCGGGGCTCGGTGGACGAAGCGCAAGTGGGGAGGAGCAGGAGGACGTTCCTTCAAGTCCCGAGAACAGACGTCGAGCGCCAGACGAGCCAGCGCGGACGCTTGCAGACACGCTCCCTCACATATACGAGTCCAAATCACATACACGCATAAGTGAGTGTCATTCTTATCGACTTTACGTCGATAAGAATGAAAGACCGGGAATTATCAATCATCTTAAAATACCACTGAAGCATGCAACCTTACGCTACAAGAAGGAAACAAAAGGCAGAAGGAGGAGGAAGAAAGTAAAAAACAAGATGGATGTGGAGGAGGAGAAAATAAATAAAAGGGAGATGAAGGTGGAGGTGGAGGAAAAGAAAAAATGGGGAACAAAAAAGGAGGAAGAGAAAGACGAGGAAAAAGAGGAGAAGGGGAAAAACAACAAAAAAGTGAAAGAGGAGGGGAAGGAGAATGAGAAGGATAAAGTGAGGGAGAAGAGGAACAAAAGGGGGAGGAGGAAGAGAAGAAGAAGGAGATGAGGACAAGGAGGAGGAGTAGGGATAGCAAGGAAATGACAGAAAAGGGGAAATAAGAGGAAAAGGATGGAAATAAAAGGAAAGGAAGGGGAAAGGTGGGAGGGGGAATCAAATAAGAGGAGAATGAGGGAGGGAAAAGGAAGAGCAGAGGAAAATGAAAAGGTGCAAATGGGAGTACACAAGGCCGCGGGCAAGGACCCGGGCGGCATCTCGACAACTGACTCCCGCAGAGAACAAAGCAAGTTCAAAGGGCCTTCCGAGGATAGGCCTTGGTCCCGTGGCGCCATGAGGATCGCCTCGCGCCGCCGCGAGAGGGCAGCAGCGGCGGCCAGGAGAACTCATGGGGATTCCCCGTCGAGGCCGTGGACCTAGCCGCCCAGCCCTCCGATCGAATCTGTATCGGGCAGATGCGGATCGAAACCACCGGGAGAAGATGCGCGGGGCGGCGTCCGACGGGCGGCGGCGGCGGCGAAGCAGAACGAGAGAGCACGGGCGCCACGGGGGCCGTGAACACAGTGTGTTCCCCGGTGTAATGGTCCTTACGGATTGGTTGCAATATGCAAGTCAAACAATAAAAAAAAAATCTCAATGAAAACAATGTATACTTTGAGACTTTCCGTCAGTCCTCTATTGGCGTCGACCTCCAACGGACAATTCGGGCAGTGAAGAAAATATCGTGGGTTTCACATTCTTCTCCAGCCGGCAATCTTGTCCCCCAAGCATCGTTACTACAAATGGATAGCGACCGCGCACATACCAATAGTCCGCTCGATCTACTTTTCTTTCTTCTTGTTCTATCCACATGCCATCTCTTGCCAAAGTTTCGTAAATGCCACTGCACCATTTTTTTTATAACACTGTGGTTTCGCATCTGCAACGGAGTCCTTTGATCCTGCGCCCCCTCTCCTGCCCATACCTATAACCAACAATCTGATCCGCTTTACAAAGTAGCAGCTTTCGTGTACCCTGATGTTTGTCGTACACCACTACGCTTTTGCTGCATTTCATAGCCGTTAAGCTACCGTCACTTACACAGCGGCATTTTCATCCGCATGGCGTGTTTTAACTGCTATTACTAGATAAACATCCTCCCAGCAACGAAGAGCAATTTCATCTCTCAGTGCAAGTCCGGCTGCAGTTGTTCTGATGCCGTGGCTGGAAGGTGCCGGGAGCGCAGCGGAAAAGCAAAGAGCTCAGATGCGGAGATACGTACCGAAAGCAAGCAAACGCTTCATCCGTGTGCGTTGCGGCCGAGGGGGATCTGCTAAGGAAGGGAAGTAAGAGAGAGAATATTGGAGGTAGGGCGAGAGGAGGAGAGGAAGAGAGGGAGGGGAGAGGAGAGAGGAGAGAGGGAGGTGGGGAGGAGAGGAGGGAGGGAGACAGAGGGAGGAGGGGAGAGAGAGAGAGAGAGAGAGAGAGAGAGAGGAGAGAGAGAGAGAGAGGAGAAGAGAGAAGGAGGGAGAGAGGAGAGAGAGAGAGAGAGAGAGAGAGAGAGAGAGAGAGAGAGAGAGAGGAGAGAGAGAGAGAGAGAGAGAGAGAGAGAGAGAGAGAGAGAGGAGAGAGAGAGAGAGAGAGAGAGGAGAGAGAGAGAGAGAGGAGAGAGAGAGAAGAGGAGAGAGAGAGAGAGAGAGAGAGAGAGAGAGAGAGAGAGAGAGAGAGAGAGAGAGAGAGAGAGAGAGAGGAGGGGGGGGGGCAACCAAGGACAGAGCGCCCAATCAGACAAGGACAGATCACCGCATACAAACGAGCGCCCGCGACGGCCGTCCCGAGGAACGGCGGTGCGCGCAGTCCGCTGGGAGAGCGATTTTCCCGGGCCGTTCGCGACGGAGCGGAACGGAGGAACGGCAGCAGGCGGCCACTCGGTGGCGGACTTACCTGCGGGGAAAGAGGAAAAGAGTGTTAAATATGGGTCCCACTGCGCCGCGGTAATGGCCTGCATAATGAGATTAGCCCATCGATCACCCGCCCGCGAGCATGACTCACCGCCGCCCTCGAATCGCCGTCACCCAGCGCCGCTCCACGGAGCCCGCGCGCTCGCGGGCACACGCGGAGATGCGCTCTCATGTACGCATTCATACACTGCACATACATCATACATGTATAAGTGTAAACGCAGAAATAGGTATATAGGAATATGTATGTGTACGCACAAACACACACACATACACACACACACACACACACACACACACACACACACACACACACAACATACACAACATACACACAACATACATACACATACACATACATATATGAACAGATTCACTATGTGTGTGTGTGTGTGTGTGTGTGTGTGTGTGTGTGTGTGTGTGTGTGTGTGTGTGTGTGTGTGTGTGTGTGTGTGTTTATGTTTGTGCGTGCGCGAATGTGTGTATGCATCTATGCGCGTATGTATGTGCGTGTGTACTATTATTGTTACTATCAGTTTTACTGTTATCATTATCAGTATCATTATTTATTACTATCATCATCACTACAACTGTGATCATCATTATCACTGTCATTATAATTATCATTTTCATTATTATAAAAACTACATTGTGTGTTTGGTCAGTCTGATTGCGGTTCCCTTCCGCGTTTGTTCTGGGCGGCCGCTCACCTCCATCCCTGTCTACGTCTTGGTGAGGGGGAAGGGGGAGGGGGCGCCATACAATGCCTCAGGTGGGAGGGCGAGGGGATGGTGAGGAGGAGGGGGGGTAATTCAGACTTTTCTTAGTCTGCGTCTGTGTGTATTTCTGTTTGTCTGGTTATCCGTCTGTCTGTCTGTTTGTCTGTCTGTCTTTGTCTCCCTCTCTTCCTCTCTCCCTCTCTCTCTAGCTCAGCGCTTGCCCGCTTTTTCTCCTACTATATAATATTACATCAACAGCCATAATAACAATAACTGTAGCACCACTGTCACTATCAACAATAACCATATCAAAACTGCAATAATAAATGGCAAGGGAAACACGCTCAAGGACCTCGGAAGAGCTTCCACCAACCCTTCTATCAGCCTCACACTCCTCCCTAAGCCAGGGTCTTCCCCACCACTCCCCCCACCAAGGATCTTCTATCGCACCCTCCCCACGCCTTCCCCACCACTCCCCCCACCAAGGATCTTCTATCGCACCCTCCCACGCCTTCCCACCACTCCCCACCATGGATCCTCTACCCCTCCCCCATACAAAGCCCCCCCCCCATGGCAGTTAGGAGTGTACTCCCGTGTCGGCGAGGAATGCCAAGTCGGGTCCCGCGTGGCAATCCTATCCTGCAACGCAACCCCGCTTCCATCTGCCCCGCGCCATTGCCGAGGAGCTCTCGCCACTTGCAAAAACATGACTGAAGCCACACGGCGCCTCCACCTCCTCCTCCTCCTCCTCTTTATCATCTTTCTCTTTCTCCTTCTCAGTCTCTTCCTCGTCGTCATCGTCGTCGTCTTCCACCTCCTCCTCCCTCCTGTTCCCCCTTCGTCATGGCTTCGAGAAGCAGACATTAAGGCTTATTCACTTTACCCTTTTTCTTACTTCTCTCTCCTCCCCCTTCGCGCCGGCAGGGAAGGCTGACGGAATGAATTTGAGGATAATAATCGACGTGGCAGATGATGCTTCAGAGGCGAAACGTCAGTCAGCATGTCTTCTCTTTCTCGAACTTGAGAAACTACTCTGAAACCCTTCAATTGACTCTTCCACGTCGTTAACAACAAATATTAGGCCCAAATCTTTCAAAATCGACACACCAAACTGCAAGGACCTATTGCATCCATCTTTGAGAGAACGAATGGCTGGCTTTTCGACTCAAGAGTGTTAGATTAGATACATTGACTCCTTTGCCCTCTCATTACCACGCGGAGGAATGCACTGGCCACCGCGCCGCGCAGTTGCTCCAAGAGACTGACCAGTGGCATGCGTATCAACATAGCCCACTGGTATTCACATAATGATCGCGCGCGTAATAAAAGTCGATAAAAATCACGGACGGGGACACACGCACGCCACTCCCGGATCCTGTTCACTATAAGCTTCACCGCAGCACAACGCCGGCCCTTTGAACGGCGCCGAATATTGTTCTAATCACAGAAGTGAGAATACCAACTGCTGGACGACAAGACTTGGCGACCAGTAGGCAGCTAAAAAACTTCAAAGATGTCACTGATTAAAGGCCCACTGTGTCCCAACGTGAGAGATACACGACACCAGCAGAGATTCAAAGGAATTCTGGATTTACAAAAAGGAAATTGTGTAACAATTGCGTAGATGGTTCAAGTTAGTAGCTGCTCTGTAGTTAAAAGGCTCTTCGACGATTCTCTTGTTTAAAGACCCTCTTTGTTTACGTAAGAGTTACATGACACCATCAGATTCAAAACACGTCTGGCGTTACAAAAAACGAAATTGTTTACAATGTTTTCAATTAAAAGAAAGAAATCTAGTGTATATTTTTCCTAACCTAATTCTACTATGGATATGTATGGGAGACAACCGACAACATAAAAATTAGCCACAGAATACAAATCTCAGAAAAAAAGTAAATAACATTCGGCAAGTAACCTTAAACAAAAGATAAAATGGTTCCTATAAAACACAAGACAAAAATATAGAACAAAGCAAACGGAAAAAATAACAAAAACTAATTTGAAAGGTCAAACACGGGACAGACCCCAGCAGACACACAGACAAAAAAACGTAAGAACAG
>NW_020869260.1:268756-278756 GCF_003789085.1 Penaeus vannamei | reverse complement strand
AAGTAAAAGAAAAAGAAAATGCAACAGCGGAAAAAAGTCTGCTTCATTTGGAGAATCAACAGAATTGCTGTCTCTTTTCAAACTGAGATTGCACCGTTGTGTCACATTTCTCCTCACACTTTTACGCAAAACATCGACAATTCACCTGTTCGTATGGATAGGATGGGACGTCATACTTTCGAAATGGGTTAATCTGTGCGTTACATTAACACGAGGATAAAAATCGAATTTTCCCGAAAATACAGGGTCATCGCCTACAGCACTTTCCTCTCTTTACAGGCAGGTCCTTCCTTCCCCTTCCCTCGCCACCCACCAATCTTCCTTTATTTCCACTTCCATCCTCGCTCCTCGAGACAACCCCCCTCCCCCTTAAAAAAATCCAGTCACTACATTCTCGCCTTTTGTGGACCCTTCCCCGACCCCCCCCCCCTCACCCTCCTCGCATCGGGTCGCACACTCACCAGAAGTGGTCACTGTCTGTCGGCGGGCCCGGCGCATAATGGGCAAGACAATCCAAAACCTTTTGATGAATTCTCGACAGGAATCGCATTCCTCCCTCCTCGTCTAACAACTCTGGCCACCAAAGCCGCCGGAGCTCTAACTCTACCTGGCTGAGGGCTCTATCTTAAACTACAGTGGGAGAGGGAGACGGTGGACAGGGTGGGGGAAGGAGGGAAGGGGTAAAGTAAGATGGAAGAAACGGAGAAAAGGAAGTGATATATATACCTATATATATAATATATATATACATACATATATAATATATATAATATATATATATATATATAATGTTGATAAACAATATATATACATATATACATTTATATACATATGTATACACATATACATAAATATATATATATATATATATATATATATATATATATATATATACATATATATAACATATATATATAAATATATAATATACATATGTATGTGTATATATAAATATAAATAAATAAATATATATAATATATATATATATATATATATATATATATATATATATATATATATATATATATATATATATATATATACAGAGAGAGAGGGAGAGAGGGAGAGAGAGAGAGAGAGAGAGAGAGAGAGAGAGAGAGAGAGAGAGAGAGAGAGAGAGAGAGAGAGAGAGAGAGAGAAGGGGAGAGGGGGGAGAAAGAGAAAAAGACGGAATGGGGGGGGGAGAAAGAGAAAAAGACGGATGGGGGGGGAGAAAGAGAGAGGGGGAGAGGAGGGAGGGAGGAGGGAGGGAGGAGGGAGGAGGGAGGGGGGGAAGGAAGGAAGGAAGAAAGGAAGGAAGGAAGGAAGGAAGGAAGGGAGGGAGAGGGAGAGAAGGAGAAAAGGAGGGAAGAGAGAGAGTAAATGAGTGTCTTTAAAATGTAATCCGCTTTAGCGACTAGAGGTCTCTCTCGTGGCCGTGAATGAATCAGGCTATGGCGGCCATAAAATGCTTTTAATAACACCCATACGAGGAAGAGCCCTGGGATTATCTCCCTACTCTCCAAATGCGTGTGGCGTTCGTCCTCCTTATCACGTGCGACCCACTACCAGCCCTGCGTACACAGATTGACGCTCGGCCCCCTGTGACGTCTAACCCCACCCCCATTCTCCTTCACCTCTCCCCACCCCCTTGCTCTCTCCCTTCCTTCTTCCTCTCCCCTTGCACCTTTCTCTCTCCCCCTCCCCTTCGCCCTTCCCTTGGCCCTGCTGGGCCTCAACCTCCTCAAGTGTGACGCTCTCTTTTTTGGCAGTGACAGGCGCACCAGCCTTCGTCCGTCGCGGATCTGGCCGTCGTAAATCAAGAGGATGAAGAGGCGGCCCTGGTGGCATGCACAGATAATCAGGTCCCTGTCAAGTGGCGGCCAATGGGGTGGGGGTAAGGGAGAAGGGAGTGGGGGGAGTCGACGTCGCCTGCGGTGCCGTATTTCGGTGGTTTGACGAGTCCTTCCTGGGCAGCGCATATGTAGGATAAAATAGCTCTCTAACTTATACCGTAGTCACACTGGCCAATCACGAAAGTATTAACGCATTCCATTCCGTGCGCATTAGAGGTAAAAGAAAATGGCTGTACCATATGCGCCAAATGGCTCCATTGGTTTAGTGCCCACAATTTACATGGCTCTTACCGGCTCTACGTCTAACTCTGCACTTTTATTTGTATCGCACACAAATGCAGTCATAGCGCCTTTCCCGCACCCGCCCTCGCCCAAGAGAAACAAAGGGGATCCGACCGGGCCTCACTTCATAGTTGCGTCGTTCGGCACGCCAGGATAAGGGCCTTTATCCCGGCCACTGTGAAGTCGCACCAGCCGCGGCCCCTTTCAAGTGTGAGTGACAGCCTCTCAAAACACAGCCGGTCCTCGGGACTCCCGCTTCATCATCTCAGCGCTCAAGCGGCGGCGACGACGACGACAAGGAGGAGAAGGGAGCCACCTCTTCGCTCCCCCTAGGTTTCCGCCGCAAAGTTGCAGAGTTTCGAGGATCATTGAAAACAGGGCTTCGGACTTTGTCTCGCTTCATCATTCGAGTGCAGGAAATGTCAGAGGAAACTATAGGAAAACTGTTAACGTCAGAAATGTTTCATACAATCAAATATCTTTGAAAGGAACGGACACTGAAAATTATGGTACTTACATTGTAATGGACAGCTTAAAAATGAAATGAAATTTCGCCCATATCCGACACTGAAGTGCTTCCCCATAATAAATATGTATTCTCTCCTCCCCTCCAATTTCAATCTCTTAACAAAATGAGGGAGACACAATGTTGCGAAGATGCAGCCGTGTTATCTTTCATACCCGTGTTTTGTCTCGGATTATCGGGACTCGGCGCCGAAGGGGAAGTCGGTGTCCCACAAACGAACATTAATGATGAAGTGGTACAGGCAGAAAGAGAGGAGAGAGAGGGAGAGAGGGAGAGGGACAGAGAGAGAGAGAGATTAAAAGAGAGAGAGAGCGTACAGAAAACAATACAGAGATCTGCAAAGAGACGGACGAATAGCGAAAACCGTCGCGCAAGATAGAACAAATGCAAAGACAGATAGAAATGAAAACGGACAGAGAAAGAGACAGAAATCTATCAGAACACAGCAGCTGTTACACATTTCGCCGTAGGACTGGAAGGAGAGTCACACCAAGACTTGGCGGCCACGTAAACCCGCGCGACCAATGGCCATTACGCGCCAACAGAAGGAAAACACACAGCCAAGAGCCACGGAGGGAAGCGCGCGGGCCTTCCCTTCGCCTCTGCTCGCGCTGGCTTGGCTTGCTTCGAGCGAGCAACGTTCGAACGTTCTGCTGCTGCCCCGAATGAGGGAATTCGGACATTTTTAGTTTATATGTAGCCTTAGCTCATCGATTTACTGTAAATTGGAAAGTACAATAATAATAATAATAATAATAATAATAATAATAATAATAATAATAATAATGATGGCAATGATGACGATGATCATGATGATCATCATCATCACCATCATCCTCATCATCATCACCACCATCAAAATCATGATAATGATGATGATGATGATAACAATGACGATGATCATGATGATCATGAAAATCATCACCATTATCATCATCACCACCATCATAATCATGACAATGATGACGATGTCGATGACGATACTAGCAGTAGTATCAACAAAAAATAATAATAACAAAATAAAGATAACACCTAACAATCAAACACCGACATGCAAGTAATCGAACATACTGGGTCCCAACAACAAAAGGAAAGGAAGACAAAATACCCATAGTATAATCCACACGCAAACAAGGCCAAAATAAAAGAGGAAAAACGGCACGCAACGCTTATTAAAAATGCAACGCAAGCCAGAAGTTGTGGCGGGAAAGTGTTTTATTTACTTCATTTGTATTGCAGGAGGAGGAGGCGGTCCTACGCGATGCCATCTTGGGCGGTGCAGAGATAGAGAAAAGGCTTCGGCTCGGGCGGGCCGGTTAAAGCGGAAAGAGGGAGACGGGCAGCAGGAGGAGGAAGAAGGGGAAGTGGAGGCGGAGGAGGAGGACGAGGAAGGGTGGAGGAAGAGGTGGAGGAGGAGGACGAGGAAGGGTGGAGGAAGAGGACGAGGAAAGTGTGAAGGAGGAGAACGAGGAAAGGGTGAAGGAGGAGGACGAGGAAGGGGTGGAGGAGGAAGAGGAGGACGAGGACGAGGAAGGGTAGAGGAGAAGGAGGACGAGGAGGGTAGAGGAGGACGAGGACGAGGACGAGGAAGGAGGAGAGGAGGAGGAAGGGGGTAGAAGGAGAGAAGGAGAGAAGGAGGGGAGAAGGGGAGATATAGGAGAAGGAGAAGGGAGAAGTAGGAGAGGAGGAGGAAGGCAGAGGCAGAAGCTATGAATGGGGTAAAGTCTCCAGCACCGCCAGTGGCGTCACAGCGAATACGACGCAAATCATTACGTAATGAACTCGTCCTAGGTTAAGTAACAAGCCGGCGTGAGCAAGGCTGCAACGGGGGGATTTCAGCGCAAGTAGCAAGTGTACCAAATTCATCATCCTTCGTACCGACAGTGACAGCAGCTGTAGCAGATGCAATAGTAATAAAAGAAGGAAGGGAAAATAAAAAGAAGAAAAAGAAGGTGAAAATGTAGTAGTAGTAATGGTAGTAATAATATTAAGAGCAGTAATGACCGAGTCACAAATTCAATGACAGTGACAACGATGTCGAATTTGTCAGTAGCGACCTCGTCCTCCTTTTCTTCTCTTCTCTCTTCTGCCATCCGCCTCTTTGCCAGAAAACTTGCCATGCACTTATTAACCCCCCATCCGCCCCTCCTATCCCCTCCACCCTTCACGTTCTGCCCCATCAAAGCATAATCCTGACCTTTCAACATCTCTCCTAGCATCCTAGCACCCCACCCCTTTTACCCCTTCCCTTTCTCCTCTCACTTCCTCTAATCTTAGAGCCCCCACCCCCTATCCCACTCCCTTCCCCTCAACCCAAATTCGCCTTCCTAATCATCCAAAAGAAACCAAAATAAAAGTAATGAGCGCGGGGCCAAAAACCCTTGGCGTAATATGCTTGGGAAGACTAAAGGATTTCCGGTACAGTTCTTACTCGAGCCTCTCAGCTGGGCTCTTCACTTGCGCCCTCTTCCCCCTTCGTCTTCCTTTTCTCCTCCCTTTCTCACCCCTTTTACTTTCGTCTTCTCCATCCAATTGTCATTTTCTCACCTTCTCACTTTTCCATTCTTCCCTTTCGTTTTCTCCTTTTTTCCCTTCTGCATTCCCAATCTTCTTTTTCGTCTTCCCTCATCTTTTTCTCATTTTTCTCCCTTTCCCAATCGTCTAATCTCGTTCTCACTTCCATCTATTCTCTTGCTCTCCCATATGTTGCCCTTCCACTCTCAGTTTTAATTCTCATTTTTCCCTTTGTTTTTCATGTACTGTATTCTTGCTCTGCCTTTCCGCTCTTGACATTACGGTACTTGCTATTATCATGACATTCCCCTTTGTTGTTGATATAAGTATTGACTTTTTCGGTATCCCAATTGTTGTCATGTCAGTAATATTATGAGCACTTTTTCAAATCATCAGCATCGTTATGGCATGGGCAACTTCTCTTATAATTCATTCTACTGTTCATATTATTGCAAGTGCTACTTCTACTTGTTTAACTATTGTCATCATTAGCTCCCTTATCCATAAGAGTTATGAAGTATTTGTCACTAATATCGTCACTACCAATATTACCGCCACTGTCATTTAAACATGATTATCTTCGGAATGACTCTGAGGTGAATATGTAATGTCGTTACACTTATCTGTATCTGCCAAATCAAATCAACTAATGAGTGGCAGCAGCCTTGTAAAATTTCCCTCGTGAAACGTGTCTTTCAGTCAACAAGAGTGAAATGTGCGAAGCAAACATAAATATTTCACGCTAATTACTGAAAACCATCAATGCGTTCGCTTGGAATACTGGCTACCGCTCGTTTTTTATCATTACACTATCGAATGTCGTGCCATCGACGTTAGACTGACCGAAGAGTCACAAAAGGAAGGATGAAAGACGTGGAAGCAGTGACAGCAAAGAGCGAACAGACCCAAGAGCCGCTCCGACATATCGCATTACCAGCACAACAGCAAACCCTAAGAGGCAAGACTCACATGCAGTTGTAGGAATAGTCGGCGTCTTCATCCTCCGAATCCTCGACCTTGGCGGTGCAGTACCAGTAGATGCCAGCTGCGCGCTTGATTTTCTGGCACCGCTGGCACAAGAACTGGACGCTAGGACGCCCCTGCTGATCAGGCGCCTTCATGTCGGCTACTACTAATGCTACTGATGCCGTCGGCTGGAAACCCTTTGTTCCTCGGAAAACCTACGGGCGACTCGAGTTTCTCCGTCTGGAGAGGAGGCGCGGAACAGTGTAGATCCGTCGAGTTCCGCCACTGCGAAGCAGGAGATGCGTTCGTCGTGCTCTCTCTTTCCTTCCTCTCTCTTCACTCGCACACTCGTTGTTACCAGCCCTGGCGCGCGAGTGCCGCTTCGTGGTGCTGTCCATCGACATGAACTCACACTAAATGCTCGTGAATTGCGGCGCTTCCCTAAGCCAGGAGTTCAGTGGCGTCCGAGCAGCCGAGGGGCGAGCGCATTACGCCGTTCACAACAGCGTGACTAACCGCAAGTTTTATCCACAGGTCGCATTCGCGCTCAGCTGGCCATCGCAGGACGTCCCGGCGATGCAGCGCACGGAGGAAGACACCCGTCGAACAGCGACGAACGCAGCAGCACATCCACTCGACGCCGGAGCCCTGGACGCACCTCGGAGCGCTCGGAACGATATGCTTCCAGGCGTGAACCGAAGCGTGCGCTGGAGAGCGCCAAAGGGAACAAAACCAACCCGGTGATACGCGCCAAGGGGCGGGCGGGCGGGCGGGGCGCGAGCGGACCGGACAGGAGCAGCGGGCGGGAGGGACGATCGCAGACTGAATGAAGGCAATGAGCCGCGCCCCGGCCTCGGCCGACGCCAGCAGCCGAGGGCAGCAGAAGGAGCAGCGGCAGCAGCAACGGCGGCGCGCACCGTCACCCCGCCCTGGCGTTCCTTAGACTGGAAGGGCGCGTGATCCTCCAAGGCCTCCGCGGATCACCTCCGCTTTCCTCGGCCGGTTGTCATGCACCGCTAGACTTCAATTAACTCCAAGATAAGAATCGCTTGTTTTTTTCCCGCCTCGCAGCTTGAAAAAAAATTACGACAACGCCCAGCATGAACCATACAAGTGTAAACACCGAGCTATTATACACACGGAGCGATCGCGCGCGTTGAAGTCAGCTCGCTACGTGGCAGAAACTGAAGCAATCGCGGCAAATTATGATGTAAGGGGCGAGCACATCTCCCAGAGCCCTTCCCCCCTGCCCCCCTGCCCCGTCCCCTTCCCACACCACCTGAGCCCCATCTTACACCCACTCCCAACACCCCCTACTCGCACTGCTTGCCATGACGAGATAAAACCCCGGGCTTCCTCGTCCCGCGCCGCCCTCGCGCCTCACGAAGCACCGCGTGACCGCTCGCGCCCGCGCCGGATTGAAACGTTGCGGCCTTGACCGCCTTCGGGAGCATTATCTCCGCGGTCGGGCTCGCCCCAGGCGACGCCCGCGCCGCTCCGCGTCTATAGTTATGACGTATGTATATGTACACATAAAAGCATATATATGTCTGAATCTATGTATACAGGCACACATATACACATAAACAAAAAAACACCAGATCTGCAGTCTACAAGCACCCGTTCCTGGAGCCCGCCCCTCCCCGAGGACCTCTCCGGCAGGACGCGAGGAGGGACGTCGCAGGCAGCCGCGTTCCCGGGACAAAGATGCCACCTTAAAGAAGGCGACTTTTGTGGCTCGCCGTCCGGGAGATCCACCTGAGATGGAATCCGAACACGCTGTTGCGCTCCATTAGCAGATGAGCCTGGGGGGGGGGGTGAAGGGCAGAGGTGATACGGGATAAGGATGGGGTATGGGGTAAGGAGGAGAGGGTGGAACCCGGCGAAGAGGAATTGGGGGTAGAGGTGGACGACGGTAGGGTATGCGACATGTTACCGACTTTTCGTTCGCCCGCCCGCCTGCCTGCCTGCCTGCCTGCCTGCCTGCCTGCCTGCCTGCCTGCATGCATGCCTGTCTGCTTGCCTGCTTGCCTGCCTGTCTGCTGCCTGCCTGTCTGTCTTCTGTCCACCTGCCTGCCTGCCTGCCTGCTTGCCCGCCTGACTGCCTGCCTGCCCCTCTCTCGCCCCACCAAAAATGAAGACCGGAATAGCGAATCAATCCAGGCCGCCCGCGCCAGGCCGATCCCTGGTGACTGATAAACAGCAACGCCCCCATTGCGAATAATGAAGATAATCCCGTGAAATAGAAAGGAGGATTAAGCGATCCACGACATCATAATGCCGCTGTAATTCTCCGTATAAGCAACTCTGATCCACTTTGATGCGAAGGGGGAGCAGGTTTCCCGCTCCCCGCCCCGTGCAGCGTGATGATCCTCCTTCGCGGCGTTCCACGCATCGCCTGCACCCTCGACCTGCTGGGCGCACGCACGCATGTACACATATATCTTACATATACGTATATACACGTGCATGTACATACATATATTACTGGATCTACGGGGAGATGAGGGAGGGTGGAGACTGCTTTCTGACCTTTGTTGCTTTGTGTGTTGTGTGTGTGTGTGTGTGTGTGTGTGTGTGTGTGTGTGTGTGTGTGTGTGTGTGTGCGCGCGTGTGCGTGTGTGTGCGCGCGTGTGCGTGTGTGTGCGCGTGTGCGCGTGTGTGCGTGTGCGCGTGTGCGCGTGTGGTGTGCGCGCGTGTGCGCGCGTGTGTGCGCGCGTGTGCGCGTGTGCGCGCGTGTGTGTGTGCGCGTGGGCGTGTGTGCGTGCGTGGGCGTGTCTGTGTGCGTGGGCGTGGGCATGTGTGTGTGTGGGGGGGGGGGCGTGTGCGTGTGTGTGTGTGTACGTATGTGTACGTATGCACATGAGTGTTGGGTTGGATAGGGAGTACGTGGCTGCGTGAATATGTACGTACCCGTGTGTGCGCATATGCGCATACGTGTGCGTACGTGCATGCGTGTTACTTGATTACTGAATGGACCGCGAAGTACAGCTCCTCGTCCAACCACGCCGCGCCAGTGTACTGCGAGGGCCGTTTACACTTCAACTTCAAGTGAGAGTTCATTTATCTCGCCTCTTCCTACGCAGCCCGACGGGCGCTCCTTCAATCGGGGGATTCCCTCCCGTGGCGCGGAAGTCGACCCCTTCACAATTGTCCATCATCTCCAATTCGCAAACAAAAACAAAGAACGAAAAGCTACCAGCCCAATCAACATGAAAAAGCCCCGCGCCAGTCGGGACCCACAAAACCCAGTTGTGTTGACGAAATGTTAACACAACACTGAGACCAAGAACGTCCACACAAAGCCCGCAATATATTCATACGAAGGGAAATACGAGCGTCGTTTTTACAACTCACTATATCGCTTTAATAGTGCTTATCGTACCAAAATATTCGTCACACACGCGCTATTCACATGCCCGTGTTGCATAACGAAGAGAAAAACACTAAAGACATTTCCGCTGCGATGGCTTCGAATTCTTCGCTTCACTCTCCTTGCTGCGTAGAGTAACGCAGCAGGTCACTTCCGCTCTACAGAGCAACCATTGTCAATTGCACGCACGCACGCACGCACACACACACACACACACACACACACACACACACACACACACACACACACACACACACACACACACACAACACACACACAAACACACAAACACACACACAAACACACCCACACACACACACAAACACACACACACACACCACACCACACAACAATAACAACAACAAACACAACAACACACACACACACTACACAATCACCAACAACATCATCAACACATAAACTACACACTAATTACATACACCCTCATATCAAATTATATCATTCACTCTATCTACCTCTACTCAATTCTCCATATCCACATCA
>NW_020869260.1:242657-245157 GCF_003789085.1 Penaeus vannamei | reverse complement strand
ATAGCTGCTCCTTCTTTTTCAACCAATGTGTTTATAAAAGATTCATCGATTGTCATTTCATCGGTGACAACTAACTGTGTCATTTTTTTCCCCAACCATGGGACGTCAAGACTTTGGAGGAATGACGTCACAGATTGCTGATTGGCCAACGGGCATGCCGCTGCCAGGCGCAAAAGGTGTGGATAAACTGTCTTACACCTCAGTCTACGTACGACGCTGTGGGAATCACATCCACAGCGTGTATATAATCTCTCTCTCTCTCTCTCTCTCTCTCTCTCTCTCTCTCTCTCTCTCTCTCTCTCTCTCTCTCTCTCTCTCTCTCTCTCGGCATTATAAAGACGTCTTCTGTACGCGTCATAAAAGTTTAATCCAAATCCACAGTACGTGCACAGAAAATGCAAGACAAACCGCCAGACGCTCGAGTCAATGCGATTACCAGTAAATTTGTTGTTAAACACGGAAGAGCGGGTTTTTGTGTAATGGCACTTAGCAGTCACTCTCTTTCAGTTTTACATCACACACTAAAGTTAATAATGAGACGTTTACTACAGAGGTAAAAATATATATATACACACATGTACGGCATACATTTATGTCACTTTAAAATAAATTATATAAATGGTTTCAAATAGCCTTCGATTTTTTTAGGTCACTTAACTAAGGGCGTAAATCAATAATAAGATACTAGTAACATCAGTTTATATTTGCGGGAGAGTTTTCTGCGAGAGCTATTTCTCGTGAGTGATCAGGATAGGGTAGTTTTTTTCAGAATGTTGTTATTGAGGAATATGACTACAAATTACCACGCGGTTTTGAAGTCATTGTAGTAAAAAGACCCAAGAAGTTTCTACTTTGAATTTGATACCTAATCGTGATGTTATTAAAAGCTTTCCAATCTAGTCTATTAATATCCTACATAAATTGGGAATGTTTTTCCAACCTGGATAAAACATTGCCTTTTCTGTGTCTGTAAACTCTGGTGTTTTCTGTGGCATTTTCTTTTCGGTTTTCTTTTCACTGTTGAGTGCAATATCTGCAGTTTAAGTATCCTACAACTTGGAAAAATACATATTGATGATTTTCCATATACATTTTTAACATGAAAATGTGAGAATTTCTTATATTATTGCCTATAATAAACAGTAATCAACTTAATCGTTGATGACGTCATTACGTTACAATACATGATTGATGGGATTATGTAGCTCGTTCTGCGCATATGCAGGATGAAATTTTGAGCTTAAAAGTTAATGCTGGTCTAGAGGTGTATTAAAAGTTGACCCACAGTAGAGAGCTTGATTAAACTTTAATACGGGATCAAAAGTTGACCCCGGACTCTGCCATTGCACAAGCACAGTAGAGGGCTGGATCAAACTTTAATACGGGATTAAATGCTATGACACGTACAGAAGACGCCCTATATCAATATGGCCACATAACCCTCCTCTGTTTCCCTCTCCCTCGCTCCCTCCCCTTTCACTCCTCTCTGTCTTTCTCTATCTCTTTCTCTCCCTCTCCTGTTTCCTCCTCTTTCTCCCTCCCTCCCTTTTCCTCCCTCCCCCTCTTTCTCTCTCTCTCTCTCTCTCTCTCTCTCTCTCTCTCTCTCTCCTCTCTCTCTCTCTCTCTCTCTCTCTCTCTCTCTCTCTCTCTCTCTCTCTCTCTCTCTCTCTCTTTCTCTCCCTCTCAGCAATACAAATAAACATGACATCATAAACACCATTTGATATTAGTTAAACGTTCAACAAATATGTCAATGTGACATATGGATACTCATTCATAAATTCATATAGGTTGACTATTGTCTTTGGTTAATGCCTTTCCAAAGAAACTGGAAACGAAAGAGGCATACAAACCATAGGTCTTACGCGGAAATAGGGTCAAGATAAATACAGATCCGAGGACCAAATATCTACAACCTACCCAAAAATATCAGCCTGATTACTTTTAAAAGGAAATTAAAGGAACAATTGTGACATATAGCATTTAAATGCAAAGCCAAATCATGTACCTTTATTTCTAATAATATGGCCAAATTATTTCATCTTGTTTTATAACTCCCCTATCATTGAACTTAATAAGTAAATAATTAATAAATAAATTGAGTGTTTTGACTTAAAGTCTCCCTCTCCCTCTCCCTCTCTTTTTCTTTATTAGTCACTCACCCTTTCTTTCATTTTTTTTGTCTATTTTTATATTTATTCGCCACATATTTTAATTTCCCCTACACACACATAGATGAATATATATATATATATATATATATATATATATATATATATATAATATATATAATATATATATATATATACATATATATAATATATATAATATATATTATATTATATATATAATATATATATATATATATATATATATATATATATAATATATATATATATATATCGTGTGTGTGTATGTGCATATACATTGATATGTATATATGTAAATATATGTTTTGTATTAATTTACATATATATTATGTACATATACATACACACAT
>NW_020869260.1:225157-227657 GCF_003789085.1 Penaeus vannamei | reverse complement strand
TGTTCTTTTCTAAGCGTTTGTGTATTAAGAATCCTACCCCTAATTCCTGTTTGCTACCCAGAGGTTTTCCTCTCCAATAGAGCACGTGTCCCTCATTTATTAACTTCTGCTCTTCGCCTAGTCTTCTAATTTCGCAGAGTCCTACAACATCCCATTTAATGGAAGAGAGTTCCTCTAGTAAAGCTAGTAAGTCGGATTCAGTTCTCATGATCCTTATATTGTATGTGCAAAGGTTCATTAACGTGGGGCGGCCTGTCTTTACCCGGATATTTTTAGCACCCCCTGCTCCGGAGCGATCCTGATCGCCGCCGTAACCAGGGGCTCCTTCGCCTCTTGTATCAATAAAAAACATTTGTTATTGCAAACTTATCGTTTTTTTCTTGTATCAATATATAAATTAGGTTTAGACTGTAAATAAAAGCTTCTTTAATAAAATAAAGGTGATACGTATGTAACTCACTTCCCTTAAAATGGAATGAAAAATTTCTTAACTAATATATAGAACTCCTTGAATCATATAGGGACCTAATTGTGGCTAACCGAAGAAATTACACCCAAAATCTTATATTATGATCAGAGTATGCTCATATCCATCTCCATCATCACCTTTTCTTCCAGGTTACTCTAGTGTTAACACACAATAAAAAATCTTTTGAATATAAACTGTGTATCTAACACCGTTAATGTGTATTGATACCAAGGTTAAGATAAATGACATATAATTTCTATTTAGTGTGGAGCCAGTGTTCTTGGGTATACAAGCCTAAAGTTAGTTGATGTAAAAAATAAAGTTTAAAATATTCCTTTATATGCTATTAGGTATTTTCTACGAAATCAAAATTCCCTGAAATTCGATTGTCACAGCCATCGTTTGGGTATCCGTATGCCTGTGTAAACTCTTCATCGGTATTCTTTGTTATTTATATATACCTTAATCGTTACGTATTCCACAAAACTGTAAAAAGAAAAAAAAAATCTGTATTCAATAGGAGCAAAAGTAAATAGAATGACAATTTATGATTTCATAGAACAAATCAGATTAACAAATCATTAACAGTTTTCAACAATAATCATAACAAAAATACAACAGTTGTTTAGAAGTATAAACGTCTTCTGGAGAAAGCTTGTTAGGGTGGACCATAACTACTTCTTAGAGCATTGTTTCCTCTTCCTGAACCAGCACCCAAACGACTGCCTGCTCCACCAAAGCCATTGCCTACTCCACCCACTCTTTGTATTCCACCACCTATTACTTGCCCTCCTCCATTGGCAGCCCCTTGTAGAACCGTCTGAAGATCCACGCCAATAGGGAGTTGAGGATTTTCTCCTTTTGCGTAACTGACGAAGATCACCTCAGGATCAGAAGGAGGAGGAGGAGGTACCTCGATAACTTGCTGTCCTTTTCCTCCCTCATTCTTGTTGAGGACGTATACGACGTTCTTCTGTCTTGGCGGTGGTACAACAATTGGCTCGGGACCTGCCCCTCCCTCAGGAATACGCGCAAAGAGGATGTTGTGATTAATTTTCGGCGGTGCAACGTTTGTTCGTGGACCACTCTGCCGTTGGGGTTGTTCAGGGGCGTCGTAAACGAATACATTTCTGGTAACGACTGGAGTAACGCAAGACCCCGTCTTCATGTAGAATCTCCCCAGCATTACATCTTCCTCTAGTTCCGCCCTGTCCGGAGGTAGAGGAAGGTCCACCAACGCCAGAGGATCTTCCTCCACTAGAGAATCTTCCTCCGCTAGAGAAAGCTCCACCAGAAAATCATCCGCCAGAGAATCCTCTTTCCCGAGAAAATCCTGTAGAGGGCCTAGGAGACCTGTATCCTGTGGGTACTGCATTAGCTGTGGCCACGAGAAAGACGGCAACCTAGGAATACAGTGCTGCTTAGAATTTAAGATATTTCTCTTTTTTGTTCTCTATAATACCTGGAAAGAAAAGGACCTCCAAGAAAACGCAAATTTACGAAAAACATGAGCACATTCTCGGTTAAAATAATTGGTAACCTAATGCTCACCAGGAGTTTCATAATGAAAACCATTGACTTTCAAAGACATTCTTACCTTTTATACACAGCTTTAGAAAATATCCATTCACTTTTTTCAAGCGACGGATTTGCTTACCAGTCCGTTTTTATATTAAAGGATGCTCATCTCGGAAGAAAGTAGAATTTTTAAAAAACTGCAGAATCTATAATTATGAAATACATTATAATAAATAAACAACAAACGTGACATTCCAGATATATGAAGATATGCGTAGTGTGTCTGTGTGTATGTGTGTGTGCGTGTATGAGAGAAGAAGAGAGAGAAAGAGTAAGTATATATATAAATATTATATATATATATATATATATATATAATATATATATATATATATATATATATATATATTAATATGCAGTAATATATAGTATTATATATATATATATATATATATATATATATATATATATATATATATATATATATATTATATATTAATATATAATATATTT
>NW_020869260.1:157099-159599 GCF_003789085.1 Penaeus vannamei | reverse complement strand
TGTGTCTGTCTCTGTCTGTCTCCCCCTCTCCACTGCACTCCAGCTTCTCTACTTGATAACAGTATCTGTGTGCTACAGATAATGCCTCTCTGTCATGCTTCTAACGTATATTGAGAAGCAATGCCACATTTTAAAATTCTATTTCACATATTTTATTTACTTGCTATGATTCTAAAGAAATTTTTTATTTAGACACATTGTCCACTACGTTTTTCTCTCATAATGTAGAAAGAAAGAAACGAGTCTATGCTTTCAGTCGTGTTTAAGCTAATTCTATAAATACGAGTCATGGCACTAGTGACGTGGATGCCAAACTTAGTGTTCTATGTGTATGTCGGCTGTTTGAACTCACATTTGGAACAGGGATAAAGTTCCGTTGTTAAGTTCGCAGCAATGATCAAGTTCTGTTGATGACCTTGAGGGGGTAGTTATGGCGATAACAGTTCTCATCTCTTTCCCGATTTTTCAGTCGTGTTGAAAGCGTCGTTGAATTTGCTAGCGTGGCGCGATGGTGCTGCCAAGTGGTATGGCGTCAAGGATATTGATACTTCCACTGTGGCTCACTTTTCTAAACACTTGTGCTCGGTTCAGTGGGGGAAGAACGTGGTACTGCGGAGGTTTGAACGCCGTCTTCCACCCAGGATACAGCACTGCAACTCGTGGCTAAAGGAAAGTAGGCCTATTGTGACATGGAGAACATAGGCCATTGACAATCACACAGGTTCAGCAGTGACATTGGGGTAAGTGAAGATATAAAGTGGATTCAGTTAATTCTATTTTATTCAGAAAGGTTTGATGCAGAAAGAATGCATTATAAAAGTAACATTTAATAATCAAACAAAACGATCTCACTCATAAAAGCACCACTAATTCTAGTATTAATAAATACACACACGCGCGCGCACACCCACACACATATAAGCATATATATATATATATATATATATATATATATATATATATATATATATATATATATATATATATATATATATATATGTACATGTACACACACACACACACACACACACACACACACACACACACACACACACACATACACATATATACATATATATATATATATATATATATATATATATATATATATATATATATATATATATATATATATATATATATAATATATATATATATATATATATATATATATATATATATATATATATATATGTATGTAAGTATCTCTGTGTATGTCTGTGTGTGCGTTTGTGTGTGTGCGTTTCGATAGGTTAGGGTTAAACACGGTTTTCATATTCTATTTATTCAAATCAAACGTGGCAAGAAATTAATGTTACATGATAAACTTACCTATATATATATATATATATATATATATATATATATATATATATATATATATTTATATATATTATATATATATATATATATATATATATATATATATATACATATATATATATTATACACACACACACACACACTATATATATATATATATATATATATATATATATATATATATATATATATATATATATTATATATATAATATATACATATATACATATATATATATATATTATATATAATATATACATACATATAATATATTATATATATATATATATATATATATTATATATATATATATATATATCATAATTACAAACAAGCTTATACTCATCATCCATTGAATAAGTAATATGTGTGTGTGTGTGTGTGTGTGTGTGTGTGTGTAGAGATACACCATAAGCAAAAAAAAAAAAAAAAAAAAAAAAAAAAAAAAAAAAAAATCTTAACCTCCCCATGTCTAGCTATCCATCATTCTAAATACTTTTATAAATTGTGAAATGATTTCCAGAGGAGGAAAATGCAGGCATTACATTCTATCGATTGGTCAAACGGCGACCAGTGAACGAGAGCAAACACACTGGTTGGCACGGATACAAGTAGTGCGCGTCACTTCGACATTCATTTTCTATAACCAAAGCTATATAGGCGTAATTTAGGCTTAAAAAAACACACACAATATAGAAAAGCTATCTTACTAGTTCTTGGGAGAGTGGCTGGGGGGGGGGGGGGGCAGCCAGATCTTGTAGGGGAGTAAACAGAGTCTTATGGAGTTAGTTACAGGTTTGTGGATACAGTATGTTGCTTGGTAGGAGGTAGAACACACTGAGCGCCAGCCTGTAAAATGCGTTGCTCTTCACTCCTCACCTGGCCCGAGGAACGTTGCACTGTGCAATTTCTGAGGAGGTACGAAGAGAAAGATTTGTCTTCGGCCTTCAGACAGAGAGAGCACAGGGGGGGGGGGGGATTAGAAAGTTAAATCGGGGATAGATTTTATTGTAAGGAACTAACTGTTGCTCTCTTCTTCTCAAAGACTTTGGGAGTTTCGTCGTAGAGTGTTCCAGAACGGTCAGATACTGCAGCAGTTGTCTGCATTTTGAACAAAGGTTTTTTTTTTTAAGAATTTTTAATAATTTTGATTTTACAAGTGTCCAGGGAATGGAGT